>CABFWB010000538.1:64146-84070 GCA_902151455.1 Timema bartmani
AGATTCGGGGGTGGTTTTCAACTCTCCCTCCACGCAAATGCTGTGAGTGTTTAGATTATGGGGTGGTTTTCAAATCTCCCTCCACGCGTTTAGTGGTTTTCAACTCTCCGGGGGTACCTTACAGCTTAGGGCAGGGGCGGGGGGCAGGGGCGTGAGCGGGGGCAGGGGCGGGGGGCGTGAGCGGGGCAAGAACCCTGACCCGTCAGAGGAATTGGGCTTTCCAGAAAACGGACTATACCTCACAGTTTCTCCCTACGGACTATAGGCAATTAAAACAACAGGATACAAGTTGTTGTTATGGGACCGAGGATTGAACCCTGGACCCTTCCCCAGCACAGACACCTTACCCTTAGACCGTCAGGTCACCCTTTCTGACTTATAAATACGTGAAATTAAGTCAAGTAACTTTTCTAACCAACTTAGATGGCTGCATGGTCTAATACTTCATTATCGTGTTAGACTAGACTGCCGATGACAGGGATACAGGGGTTCTTCGGATATACCCAGGGTGGGTTTTGTAATCTGGGGGGCGCCCTCGACAAGCACGGTCTACGAGGATGTCAGACAAGCACGTACATGTTCAAGGCCAGGAACCGAGGTGGTTTTCAAGACAACAACAAAACGTCACAACAGGATACAAGTTTCAATAACAACAACGCGTCACTAATATACGCCGTTTTCGCTCTAAAGGCATTAGATATAGGCAGTTTTCGGTATGAAGGGCTGGAATGATAGGGCGTGCACACTACTACTCACACGGCCAGAATTTTAACCTTGAATTTTTTTTTAGGAAGAGCCTTTCAACAGTTACAAACACGTTATTATGTATCAAAATTTATAAAATTTTACTAGGTATATTGTAAGTGGTATTTTATAGCTTGTGAAAGACTACAGGGTGTTCCCGGATCAAACAACCAAACTTTGAAAAGTGGTAAGGGATCGAAAAACTAACTCAAAATGTACTTTGTAGAAGAGTTATTTTTTGCTTCTGTTTCGAGCAAACAGCAAAAAACTAAATAAAAACTAGTTTTTCTGAATAAAAAAGGAAATAATACTTATTTTTTTTGTTTATCAAAAGAACACTTAGTTATAAAAGAAATGTAACATTAAATTATCACTAAGATGATCTCCCTGTGTATAAACCGAATGGGTCGAGTAAGACTCGGTGCTAAAAAAAGTAATCCCTCATTTTTTAAATCTTTTGCTTAGCTTAGGAATAATCCTGTATGAAACATTCAATGAGATATGTCAAAGTCATCGAAAAAAACACGTTATTATTTGGCTAAAAGTATGAAATACATTTTAAAGTATTGAGTTAAAAAATTGCTTAGATAGGAAGGCACCATTAAATTTCCTCTTGGTTGACTTTTTAACAATAACTATTTGTTTACTACCTTTTAAGCTCAAGCATGCGAAGAAACTACAGACGCTATGTGTCGGTCAGCCACTCGTTCTTTAAATAATAAGAGATGACTGTCGGTGGGCCTAAGTCCATCACTTGAAACAAAATAAATGGATAAAATAGTAAATTAAATATTTTATTTCATACCTATATTTTGATTATTTTTTTGTGCTGTGCTGTTTGCTCTTAAATTAAACAAACACGAGATAGCTCTATGTCCTTTGGAGATAAGCTAATTTTTCGATCCCCACCACTTACCAAAATTTGGATGTTTATTCTGATAAACAATCTTTATATTTAAAGTGATGGTTTAATATCACCTTACTTGACTTATTACACGTGAAAGTAGATCTAGTATATTTACTAGCTGGGAGATGAGGCTCTTTCTATGAAAATCGGATTGTGGGTGCTATAATGGGAGCACCTTTCTGGTCTTCCTCCCACCTTGAGCAGAAATGCTATCTTCCAAACGGAAAGTAGCGGCTCTTGTAACGCAAAGAATAAATAAAAAGCTTTTAGCGTGAATGTACTTGGTCGGAAGAAACCATCAAAGGAGCGCCTTGCCTGTTGACACAAGTGAACCGGACGCTACTAAGAGTAGGCCAAGCCAGGATGCAAATGATTATTTTTTTTCAAGCAACGCTTAATTGGCTGCATAAAAACTCTGCTACGTTAAGAGTGGTTGGGGAAGGCAGCTGGTTGAAGTTCGGTCCCGTATTTGTGTACTTAGCTCGACTCAGATTGTTCAGGCGTTGCAATAAGGATGGCCCAACACGATCGAACCTTAACAAACCTAACATAATATACAGGCACAGCACGATGATAAGTCTGAACAAAATTAGAAAGAAAGTTTTTAGTTGGCTCATAGGGCCGAATTTGTACGGTATATGGGGCCGAAGTAGTACTGCTAGAGTATAGCTAAGGTCCAATTCGTATTTCCCGTTTAATTTTAAGGAAAGGGTGTATGTAATGCGAGTTAAGTGCGGTGTTTTCGCAGTTTTTATAGAATATAATTTTTTTGGCCAAGACAAATAGAATATTACTCCAGTCAAAACATAGAGTTTAATTTACTTCCCATGGTGGTATTAGCAGTTGTTGAATATCTGTTAAGATCATACAGGATGGGGCAGTAAGTGTTGACACATTTAATAACAACATATCTTTACTATTTCAACTAATAAAAGCTTCAAATTAAGCTTAAAGTAACAACAAAAGATTAACAATTTTCTACATACCCTTGAATTATTCATTAAAAAAAAGTCCTTAAGATGTCCATTATAATATGCAATACATTGTTGTATGCAGTTCTAGGATCTTGACATGACTTTGCGTAATGTCTCTTGTTGAATTGCTTCTTTCAACTTTCACAATAATTCTTTCTTTTAAGTTTCTGTTATTGTTCTTGGGGAAATCACGTAAACATGACAATAGAGGTATTTTGTAAAATGTTTCTTGGACACCTCGTTTCACGATTTGTGTACATTGCCTGACCACCACGTTCACTAGAATTAACAGCTCCGGACTTTTTTTTGTGTGTGATGGATGTTGAAAGAATTCAACAAGAGACATTACGCAAAGTCATGTCAAGATTCTAGAAGCGCATACAACAATGTATTGCATAAAATGGTGGCCATATTAAGAACATGTTTTTTTTTTTAATTAATAGTTTTTAAGTGAGAGAAAAGTTCTCTTCAAATTCTAGTACAACTTTTACAGATAGTCAAGAAGTGTTCAGGTCACCATGGGAAGAAAATTAAACTATGTTTCTAATGTTTTTTACCAAAAACTTGTGTTGATATAAAAACTAAAAAAAAAACAAAAAAAAAACACTGCCCTCAACTCGTGTTTACTACCCTTCCCCCTTAATGGGGCTGAGTTCATAGTAGCCCATAGTTCTTACTTGGATGTGGTGGATATCAAATCCCGATCGGGTGTAAGGGAGGAGACTATATTTATTCCCTCAAAGTCATACTAACCGCCCGGGAAATCCTCATTTGGTCAATATATTGGGGCAGGGATGAATACCCATTTATGATGGGAGGGACAGTGGGAAACCATTTGGGGAGACAAAAATCCTGAGTGCGATACACCCAGCTGGGAATAAAAGCCTTAACATCAGCGTCAACGCTATTTCATATTAAGGCCAGTCACACTCGTACACGTAATATTGTCTGGCTACAATAGCACACGCAATCGCAGTCGCATTTTGGGATCGTTTGTCGGAATGAGATGGAACATAGTTAATCTCTTGCATTAATGTAGTTGCGTTGGAATGCGTTCAGCCAATCAGAAACAAATATATAGCCACCACTGTGGTCAAATAAATCAATTAATTATTTGATTAATAATAATATTATTATTAGCATCGCGTCTTACTACCAGTTCGGCTTATACGCACTTACGCTAATATGTAATGGTATCGTTATTGTGAGATGAAATGGAGGCTTGGCATTCCACACGTTCACAAGTTGTGATTAATACACGTCTTGGCAGAGGTGAGGGATGGGTTTGGCAGTCAGATAAATCTATGCTGGGACCGAGGATTGAGCCCCGGACCCCCAGCACCGAAGTCCGACACCTTACCCCTAGACCACCAGGTCATCAAAGAGCGATAGATAATAAAAGGGGTTGAAAATATATAGTTAGAGGGTAGGTACTGCCTTTTAAATTCTTTAATAAGAATAATAATTAAACAATATTTTTATATATTAATTTTAATATATTTAATTAGTATTTATTAACTTTAATGTGACTTTTATGAAAGATTGGTTGAAATTAGTTCTCCTGACACTTCATTGTAGACAGTCCTTGTTTATGTAAAAAACAAAACACAAGTCTTCTGAGCGCGCTTCCGACTAATTAGAGATGAGCCTTTAAATGAGCTTAACTTTTGGTCCGCACGCTCACCGACACGGGTGAGTCGATTGTAGTATAATAGTAAAATACAACTTTTACGATCTATTGGTCAGAGTTCCTGGCTACATATCCAGAGGTTTGATCCTCTGCGCTTGTATATTTTCTGTGAAGCTATGGGTCTGTAACGGGGTCTAACTTAGCTTCTTGATGACAAATAAGGAGCTAATTGTGTTGAAAAAAAAGTAGTGGCTCAGGTCTAGAAAACTGCGATCAACGGCCTGAGGGTTCTTTGTGCTGACCACATGACACCCTCTATCCACAGACGTTGGCAATATATTCACCAACAGATGGCGGCCGCTCGGTCAGTAAGGCTCTATTGTGGAATTACAAACATAGATTCCGAACGTCGAAACAACTATATTTTATTTTATTTAACCCATATCGGTGATCACATGTTCTAACACGTCACTCTCGTGTAGGACTGGATTGTTGGTGACGGGTATATCGTGGGTTATAATCCTGGTCGGGTGTACTAGTGTTTTTTTTCCCTAAATGATTTTACACTTTTCCTCCACTCTAATGTGGTTACAATTTCTCTCAAATTCTACCTTACCCATACCTATTCCATTAGTGTGATTAATGTATGCGTATAACCCAAACGAGTATGATGACATGGTGAAAAAACAATATTTCAATTGGAAAGTGAATTAATCCCCCCATTAAAAAAAAGTATTCCTTGTGAGTCCTCTACAATTTTTTTTCTTATGATTAATATCCTCTGTTCATTGGATCATTTCTAGTTTACGTTCTGTTATCGACTTTAATGTCCAGCTCACATCAACTTTCACCAACACAACAAATGCCCCCCGTCCCCGCCTCCCGTTTCAATATGTTCAAGGCTAGATTCAGAACGGTCCAAAAACAAACAAGTCTTTTGTTAATGAAACACACCAACGTTATTTCACCAAAAGTGATTTCTGTCAGGTAGCTCTTAAAACTTTTAAAATAGCGAGCGTTGTGTTGTGAGTACGGTATAACGGTTTTGTTTGTGCTTTCCATGGTTGACATGCAAACTCCCCGTATTGTATGCTGAGTTTGACGAGTCTCGTTTATATTTGCTATCTCGTCGCTGTTTTAGACGCTACGGAAAGGGAAATGAAACACCGCCATTTATGGTGGCACAAATGTTGGTGTACAGTCTGGTCACAACTGCAAGGACCTCCTAAACCCACATTCGTGGTTTGAAGGTGCTGGAATGGGTCAGGGTATTCTCCTTAAATGATTTCCCATTTTTCTTCTTAGAAAAATCTTGTTCATTTCTTCTAAATTCTGCCTAATCTCTACCCATTTAGTGTAATTAAATGCGGATAGCATGGTTGGGTTGTAAGGTGGGGTGTATTTCTGTTTGTTAGCATTGCGTATGTGGTCATTACTCTGTTTTACGGATGAGTAAGGTTGAATTTATAAAGAGTGTACCCCCATTTGCTTGGAGAAAGAGTGGAAAACCATAGAGGGAAAAATCACCCTCAGTACCTTCAGCTGAGATTAACTCTGATGTCCCCGTCATAGGCAGTTGAGTCTCTTACGACGCCTTAGGCCATGTGACCACTGAAGTGTTTCGTTTTAAATCCAGATAATATGTTATAAACCGATTTTAAATTTATTTTATATTTCTTGCAGAGGTCTAGATTGACACATTCTACCAAAATTGATATTTGTAGAACACACAGGACCTAAGACTACATTAAAGTATAATTTTTAATATCAGACAAAGTTCTTCATGTGGCATTTTGACTATATCCATGTATTTAAAATAGTCGCCAATTTTTTTTAACGAGGGAAGCATAATGTAAAAGCAATGAATCTTTGTTTCGAATACAGGTAATAATAAAATATATATAATTTTTATAAGTTTGCAAAATCAGGCAGCATAAGATTGATTCGGAGCTCATCAAAACTACCTTCACAGACACTAATAGCTATTCCATAACTAAAACAAAAGATCACACCATAAAAGTATATGTATAGAATGTGGAAAGCAATTCAAAAGGGAATTCAAAGTAGCCGATGAATATATTTATAAAAGCACTACAAGTCGAGTTGATTTATTATTAAAAATCGAGACAGATAAAATTATAGAACTTTAAAAAAATTATATTTAAACGCACTCATAGCTTAACGAATAAATATCGGAACATTTGACCTTTTTTCTAGCGCCGTGTCTTATTACTATCAGTTCATGTTATACGCATATTTACTAGTTACTCTAATGTGTTAATGTGTCAAGGAAGGTTGAATCTAGATGGAGTATACCCGTGTTTGCGTGGAGGGAGAGTGGAAAACTATTTATAAAAAACTAGCCTTAGTACACCAAGCTGGGATTCGAGCCCTAAATTTCCCATCAACGGCAATGTAGTCTATGGAGACAATGATGCCTTAGACCATTCGACCACTGAAGAGGGTAAGACTTCTTTAATGTTATGTTTAATAACGAATTACAACGTAGATATTACGTGTTTTAACATAAAACTATTGTGTTAGTTAAGTTTTTTAAATAATAACTATAATTAAAAATTACATATATTATTTTTATTTTCATGTTTTTGTAAAACACTCCATTGTATTAACAGCCATAATGGTCCTGAAACCCTTTCCCTGACCATATGATGTTGGGCACCATGGATTTGAAGTTGACAACTCCTTTAACCCCCAACCTTATTTCAAGGTCACATAAACACACACAATCATATTATACAAAACACGCAGCGCAGTACGAAAGTCAACAATAAAGGCTTATTGCCTACTACATTAGTCACGATGTATTATAACCCGTCTTAAACTCAGCCCCTGTTTATTTCTGAATGCTACAGGTGGTACAGATTTGTAAGTATAATTGCCTTTTGACTATCTCACGGCGTTATAGTTATTTTAACTATAAATAATATTTCAAACCATATATTCACGGCCCGCGAAATATATCTGACCGGTCTGTTTATCTGCAAGACTTTTGTATTACGCATTCTTATACGCATACCAAAAATAATAAGTTCTAGTTTATTTCATGCCGTTTCAAAGCAAGACCGTTTTACTGTTTTGCTAAATGCTACAATCCTCCCTTTACTAGGGAGATTTATTTTTTGTTGCAGGGTGAAAGGAAGTTATAATAACGGTATTACTATCAACAAACAAACAAACCTCTCGCTTCAGACAACATCTAGCACTCTTCTCGCTGTGACTTGGCGACAGTAATTTATGCTAGTATTTTCTTGGTTCTTTGCCCTTACAGTGTGACCGGGTTACGAGCGAGTCCCCAAATGAATGAGAATCTAATGTAGGCCAACAAAATACTCAAAGCGGTATTTTTATATCTGTCTGAAATATAGGGTTCTCAAAAATAGACTTAACCCATAAGCAATGCATGTTTATTAGTAAATTAAAATAATTGTTTAGTATGTTAGCCATTATGGATTGCACATAAGTGTACACAACGAATTATGTTATCGAACACATTTTTTAACATCTCATTTGAAACATTGTCTGCTTTACGCTGAATACTAACCCCCTTTAGCTCTTCCAGTGTATCAGGTTGATTCGAAAATAGTGTTATTAAAAAAAAAAATCATTAAGTGTCCCTGAATCTGAAAGAAAAGCAATGGGTGTCAACTTTATATGACCTGCATGATCTATAGTTACGTTTTTTTTAACACACTGTACTTCTGAGTGGAATTTTTTTATTTAAAAGTATAATCACACAAAAATGTTTAATGTATATAATCGAATAACTAGCGTTAACCCCCATTGGTTGGCATGCGAAATAAACGTTAGGTTTATCGGGTCGGGTTTGCTGGTTACGGGAAGGTCGGGGTTCGAATTCTGCCCAAAACCTACAACTATGGGTATATTTTTCTTTCAATTTGACAAGTAAGTGAGAAAGTCAGGAGAATATACCATCTGTTCCCAAGTGTTTTGGAGCGCAGGTATTTTACAACCTAACCAGGGACTTGTCCAGTATATCGCAGGACATGGGCTGTATAAGGCGCTCCTCTTTATTACATATGACTTACATGACTAGATGTGACTGCGGAGAGGAGTTAACACTAGAGCACGTTGTCTGGAAGTGTGGAATCACTCAAGACTAAGGATACAGCAAACAAGCTGAGCTACAGGGGCGCAGCGTTTATAACCTGCTATAGTTTAGGCCAAATTACTTTAAATAAATATCCTATAGTAATTTTGCCTCAAGTGTGTGTAAGTTGTCTTCGCTAACATTCGCTATGATTTGTTGTGATGTTAATAGATGGCAGGATGTGTTTGATTTAGTAGAATAGTTTAATACTATAGTTCAAGTAGAGCCATAATGGTAGATACTGTAAATAAAAACTGTTCATTTTATATAATATAATAATGATGAAGTGTTATTTATTGTTATTGAAAAGAGGGGGAAATATTTATTAAAAAAAAGGCATCAATCTACTTATTAACTTAAGTCCAGTGACGCCATTAAAAAATAGAATTAAAGAAATTAAAGAAATTAAATAAAATAAATGATAAAAGAAATATGGGCTAATTCAGATTTAAATGAATACAATACTTTGGGTTCAAAACCAACATTTACATTTAACACAAAAATAAACTATCTCGGGGTAAAACTTAAAATAATAATAATAATAATACATAAAATCGAATACGAGACTCTCTCAGGACCTCTGGATCATGTTGGGAAAAAATATACCTTTACTTTACCTAGTCAACAATGAACTCACCTTGCTTACAACAATACCAGCGGCCAAGGTCAGCATCCCTGGGAACTGATTGCAGGTGAGACATTGCTAAATATGTGTTTTTTACAGCAATAGTAACAAGGTGGATAACATTTAATGATGGTGATAATAATATATTATTATTATTTAGCACCGCGTCTTACTACCCGTTCTGATTATACGCTGATAATAATATAAATAAAATACTTAACAATGGATTTGACTTTAAAAAATAGTTAAGTTTTTTCTTTAATTAATAATCGTCAATTTAAAAAAAATTTATCCTGCCTAACAGACGTCTGCTAAATTATAAATTTTAAATACAGTTCATAGTTATTCAATTAACAGTTCAGTAATTTGATGTATTAATATAAAAATCTTAAGTCAAATTTTTGTGGATAGTTATTGAAATAATAATAAAAATATTATATCTTGAGACACCCTAATTAATAAATGTCCTTTATGAGGTTACTTGTTAAAATAAATTAATAAAAGAACATATGACAATGCATTCGTGTCGAAGTAATGACTCTGGCCAAAAGATTCTTTCCAGATTCATTGTTTAAAAAAATGTTAGCTTGAGAAAATAAATAAATATAACTATTACTTTAGAAAAAAATAAAAAGAAGTCTTGAAATTGTAGTGGAAAAGGTTCATAAGAATATAGCGTCTGCGTAGTAAGGTCGAAGCTGTGTAGAAATTAAAACTAAAAAAAAATATATTGTTGAAATCACCTCAAAAGATGTTCTGGAAGGTCATCGTTGAAAATGTGAGTTGGTCCAAAACTCTTAAAAGTCCAAGAATCGTCATTGCAGAGGTCTACCGTTGGTCTAAAGTTGTCGTCGCGTCTCTGGTAGTCATTTTGATTAACACTTGAAAGATTATTTTAAAAAATAACTGTCAAAATTTCAATTTTTGTTGCACTCAAAATAATGTGTGTCATCTCTTTATCTCCAAGACGCCAGTCCCGCTTCCTTCTTCCAGTTCCCGCCTCTCGGCATTTCTCTTAGAGGCCCCAAAAATCTCGCGGATTTAAGTTCTAAATTTGAAATATATGTATATAAATATGTGAAATTAAAGTAGAAACATGGAATATCTGGGGGTAAAGAAATAATAACTAAAAAGCTTGATAAAATCTGAATCTTTAAATAAATGGATGCAGAATCTGAGATCTGACAGTTTGACATATGGTTATTGTTTGTAAATAAACTCAATGTCTTCTTTTTTTTTTCCTCGCGGTCCTTTTAAAATTAAAATGTACGAGATTGGATGACGTAATTTATGTTGTCACATGCCCCACCTTCCCCCTCTGCCACAGTCCAATTCTTTCTTCCTCGTGTTGCATAGGCCATTATGACTATCGTAGAATCTCGTAGAAGACGTTAAAAAGGAAATTACACCTGATCGGTATTGTTTTAAAGTGTGGACGGAATATTCGGACTAAAACCCAGTAAATAGGTATATTTTTTGTTCTGATAAAAGTATTGTTATTATTATCTGGCGTTTCCTTCGACGCAATAAAATGTCCGTTAAAAACAAAAAGTTTGAAAATAAATTTGTTAAATGTAGTATGGCATCTGGCTGCATGGCGTGCTAGTCACGTCAAAATAAATATTTAAGAATAAATTAAAACTAAATAAAAATATAAATTGACAGAATTAAAATTCTTACAAAACCTACTTTCCCCGTTTCTTTCTCTTATCCGCGTGGGTATTCTCTACCGTCTACACAACTTGCGGTAATTATATACTTTGTCTTGGCTTGAATAATATTTTGAAATAACAAACAGTAACATACAATTTTGTTAGAGCTGAACGACTGGGTGGCAATTTCTCACTTATTATATACTACTATAAAACCACATGACTGACTGACTGACTGACTGACTGACTGACTGACTGACTGACTGACTGACTGACTGACTGACTGACTGACTGACTGACTGACTGACTGACTGACTGACTGACTGACTGACTGACTGACTGACTGACTGACTGACTGACTGACTGACTGACTCACTCAATGACATTAATGTTTACTCACTTCCAGATGAGATAGAAACTTGAAATTTAGCAAACTTATATCTTCTAGCCTGTAACCGACGGGTAAATTATAAAAAGTTTTAAAAAAATAATTTTTAACCCCCGAAAAATCCAAAATGTCGGAGCAACTTTAAAGTCTGTGCGGACCTTTCTTTAGAGGTATCTTGTGGCTAAACGGTAAGACCTATCAAAAAACGGATTGCACCAACAGCCACGGATTTGGCGAGATCCACAAGTTTGGTTCTATCACTTTTTATCATATCTCCATCGGTTATACCTTAGATAGAGCTAGATTTTTTGATTTTAGGTAAATTTTGCACATTTTCCACACATTTTTTAAATTTTCTGACACACTTATGGGACAGCTAAAATCATAAAATTTGGCAGGAATATTGGCACATCTAATTGTCAGAAGCAATCCAAATTTTGATGATTCTAGCTGCCCTATAAGTATGGAGAAACTAAAATAATGTGTTAAAATACAATACAATACCGGTAACTTTAAGTTGTTACGTTCACAACAACGCTGAAATTACATTAGTTTACATCCACTTGCAAAGAAAACTAACTGGGGGGTTTGGGGGTGGAGCCCCTAACGAGCAAACCGATTGGCTGTCTACAAACAAACGCACCCGCTTGTCGGACTCGCAACTACTCAATAACGTAATTTTTTCTATCTAAAATAGCTTATGCAAACACAATCGAATGTCGGGACTGTCTGACCCGCTTGCCGGGAGGAGATTAACATTGTCCAGCTCTTGCGTTTATGTAGTTGCGTTGGCTTGCGTTCAGGCACTAAAAAACAAATATGGATGGACTACTAAAATCAAATAATATAAAGTGATTTGGTCTATGACAACAGTTCTTGGAAATGTATAGTTAAGAATACAGGATTTTCAATCAAAATCACATATATTTAACTATTTAAATATTTATTTCTTATTTGAAAACATTAATATGAATTTGACTTTTATAGTCATCTTTACTGTTTGTTTCTCTTGGTTGAAATTACGTCTTGCCACTTTTCACTGTAGACAGTCTATTTTGTACTTAAGAGAAGCTTAATTACAAGTGCGTTTACGATTGCGTAATTGCGAGTCTGAAAAGCGGGTATGTTGGTTGTAGACGGGCCTTTGCCGAGTCTGGGTGGCAATTTCTCACCTTAACCTTGGTAATTAATAGATTTAAATTGTATATTTTTTTAGAAAACATGGCAGATGTATTTACTAAAGAGCTAAGAGTATTTCTCATGTTTGTAATCTTTGTAAAATGTAGCTCATAGGGAAACTAAAACTTTTGTGTAAGTTTGTTAGATTAAAAATTGTTGACAAAAAACTCGGTAAAGGTAGCTTGAACTACAGTACATTTTAAATTATCCCCTCTAAACAAACAAGTCCACGTGAGTGATTTAACTACTTGGACAGTGTTAATAAGTGAAAAAAAAATCAACTTTATTTTTTAACTATTTTCAGGACAAGAATTTTGAAAACTAATTTTAACTTAAGAGCTAGCTTGATGAATGTTCCTTTTTCAACCCACGCAGAAAAATATGTATAATATGTTTTCCGTGATATGGTTGTATAATATATACTTGTGACAAAGAAATCCTAGGACGGGCGGTATGGACAACCGCTTATGGCAAATCGGTTCTAATACCTGTTGGTATAGTCTTGGAATAAACTTGGTATAAAAACAAGCAAGATATAAGGGGGTCATAGTTTATTTCTAGTCAATTCTCAGGAGATGAAACTCACATTTTCCTTATAATAGAATAATCGAAATAATATACCTCTAGGTTATTATTATATTTACTCAAATGTGGAAAGAGTATGAAGGTATAATTTAGAAGAAGTGTAACTGCATATTTGATAAGAGAGGGTGGTAAAACATTTATGGAATCTCACCTCAGTACACCTGGGCTAGATTAAAACCCTGATCTCTAGGTCACCCGTAAACCTGACAAGACGAGACTGATTACTTTGCCTACGTACCCCTCGTGATTCTTAAAAAGAAGGAACTATTCAGTTACATTTTTGTTATTTGTCACTGCGTCTTACTACCTGTTCGGATTATACATTTATGTAAGCCTAATCATTATGATAGTGCAAGTGGTTAGGAAGTCTGTATTAAGAAGAAATGCACCATCATTTGCTGGGAGGGAGACTGGAAAACCATTTAGGAATAAACCACCCAGAGTACACCCGAGTGGTATTTGAACCCCGATCTCCCCATCAACGGTAATCCAGTGTTTTGCTAGAGTGACGCATTAGACTACTCGGCTACCGAAACGGGTAATGGAACCTTCCCATTCTTATTCCCACGCTAATGCATGTGTACTCCCTTAAAAACTATTCTATCTTAAGCCGTTTCCTTGGTAGTATTTAATATTAATGACAAACAGAAATAAGAGCAAGTGTACCCAACATTTGCAATTAAAGCTCGCCATTACAGAGTCAAAAACTCATTGTGATAAGAAATATCAAATTTTATGATTACATTCAATGGATTAGGAAACGTTAAATTTTGTCCAAAATATTTCAATTTGTAAAATTATTATGTGGTAAAGATTATTGGGAAGTGAAAACGGGGATTTAAGTTTAGGTCTTGTGATTTAACCATACTAAATCCAAGCGACCTGCTTTAGTGGTAAATGCAACCTTCCTCTTCCCTAACTCATTAGCGTAATTAGTATATATGCTCACTACCTGAACAGGTAGCAAGACGCGGTGCTACAAAAAAATCTCAGCGGGAAATATATTCCAGCCATCGTGGAGCATCATTTTTTTTCAACCCTCTCTTTCTCTCGGCTGACGTCTTGTCCGTTTTAATTCAAATGGGATGCTCTGTTCCGCACTAGTGACCCTTGTGTTGGTTGAGTCGAGCACTTCGCCCCTTTTTTGTTAGAGGGTGCATCGAAGCATCCCGTTGTGGTCTAAGGGGGACATAGTCACATGAGCCCAACAGTCAACGTGATCCTCTCAACCTCTTGTAACCTTGACGAGGACACTGGCTGTGAGTTTCTTGGCGATTCTTTTGTTCGCAGATATTAGGAAAGCGCCAACCCTGGGAGAGCTTCGTGAGATACCGTCGACATCCTTTTTAGATCTAAAAGAGTGGATCTATCTCACTTATTCAAACTCGTGCCATTCTAAATGCGGTTATGCCTAGAAGCTGTCGTGTGGCCGAATTCGCGAGGGAGAGTACTAGTCCGTATAGCAAAATACTTCTAAGGACGTCTCCTACAGTCTGATTTTCATAGGAGGCTCGTTATTTGAAAATAGAAAATTCAAGTTTCCACAGTGGCGGGAAGAAAAATTTCAATTATATACAAATTATTAGTTCGTTTAGTTAGTAATGTAATCAGCTTCAGTGGCCACGTGGTCTAACGCGCTACTCTCTCAGTAGACTAGACTGCCGATGACTGGGGCAGATCGAGGTTAGAATCTCAGATCGGGTGTGCTGAGGGTGGTTTTTCCAAAATTGTTTTCCATTCTACCTCCACGCAAATGTGGATACACTTCCTATAAATCTAACCTTTTCCCTAAAAAAATCTATCGTAATTAGTACACAAGCGTATAGCCCGAACAAATAGTAAGACGTGGTGCTAAAAAAACAGTATATATATAAAATATAAAGATAATTTATATAAAATAATATATATATAATGTCAAGATAATTTATACAGTAATCCATAAGCATCCATGAAAGCCTTTGAAAACCTTTTAGAGCAACCTTATAATATTAATAAATCAAATAAGACATGAATGCCAAATTTGAGTGACTTTCAATCAATGTTGATGATTGAAAGAGAGCTTCCTATAAAAATCAGGGTTTATCTGCAACGTAGCGGCAGGTCAAGATAGGATTTCCCATGTTAATATGTTTAAGTTTTGTTCGTCGAGTTTTAAAGTATAACGTTAAAACCAAAACTATAAATTCTTAAATAATTCTAAAAAAATAGTCTACATTGTCAAGAAATTATTTTTTGATCTTGAAGTAATTGTAAATGCATTTATTTTCAATTGTCAACAGCTTATGTTACTTTGTTTATTAATTAAAATGGTCAATAGGAATTTTCCTGCTAGAATGCAGATAAAAAAAAGTCCATGCAACCATATGTATATCTCTAACTCGCTTTACTCGTTGGGGGCTCCACCCCCAAATCCCCAGTGCGTTTTCTTTGCAAGTGGATGTAAACTAATGTAATTCCAGCGTTGTTTTGAACGTAACAACTTAAATTTACCGGTACTGTATTGTATATACCGCACCAACTTTAAAGTTGCTCCGCCATTTTGAATTTTTTTGGGGGATTAAAAATTAAAATCTTTAACTTTTTGAAATTTTCCCGTCGGTTACAGGCTAGAAGCTATAAGTTTGCCAAATTTGAAGTTTCTAGTTCATCTGGAAGTGGGTAAACATTAATGTGAGTGGGTGGGTGAGTGAGTGAGTGAGTGAGTGAGTGAGTGAGTGAGTGAGTGAGTGGGTGAGTGAGTGAGTGAGTGAGTGAGTGAGTGAAGTGAGTGAGTGAGTGAGTGAGTGAGTGAGTGAGTGAGTGAGTGAGTGAGGTGGCTCTATAGTATATCTATAATATAAAAACAGAAAGAGGTAGTTATGAAATGCAAGTCAATGTTGCCAAGGCGCAAATAGTAGAGTGTGTCTTTATACTCGTATGTGGAAGAGTGAAAGCGTCATCAGCAGTTAAACTGAGTAACTCTAAGATAAAATTACTCATTTTCATCTCTTTTTTTCTATTTCGTCAACTTGCGTTTAAGTGTGGTGGTGTTTAAATTGCTTAAGTGTGTCAAGTTAAGATGCGGTTGGGACCTATATATAAACTAGAGTTTTTGAGTTAGTCCATCGACCAGAAAAATGAAATCCTTGGTGTCCTGAACAAATGTCTTATATAAGACTAGACACGTTACTATTACCTCTATTGTTACGTAAGCGATCAAAGATTCCGGCTTTGGAACTAAAATACAGAATTTATATTTTGTCTTAGAGGTTATTTAAAAATGTTATTAAAATAAATTTGGATTGATTTTAAAGGAGTTTTATTTTAATCCAACCCGTGTTCTCCGCAATAACGATTTAAAAACCATAACAGTCCATTAACGCACCCTGTATAGGCTGTGTGCTAAACGTATTAAATAAAAACAAGTTTTTTAGAGTAGGTGTTATAAAAACTGACAAAGTGTCAAAATGGATTAGGTATCTTCTTTGTTTATTTAGCACCGCATCGTAATGCCCAGTTGGATTTTTACACCTATGTACAAATTACGCTAATGGGCTAGTGATGAGTAAGGTTGAATTTAGAGGAAGTGTAATCGCATTTGCATATAAAGCGAGTGAGAAACCATTTAGGAAAAAGACCACCCTCAGTACACCCGAACGGGATTGAACTATGATCTCCCCGTCATCAGCAGTCTGGTCTATTGCAAGTGTCTTAGACCATGCGGCCACCGAAGTGGGGCGAGATTTTTCTTCTGGGCCCCAAAAAATCCGACGATCTCACACGTGCACCAATCTGTGATCTGAAGGTGGGAATGTAGAGAACAAGAGTTAAGGGTAGCATTTTTGCAAATTTCATACAATTTTTTTTTTTGCATGGAATCTTCGGGACTTTTTGGATATATATAAGTGGATATTTGCATGAATATTTCACTTTATTTTATAGGTCCATAGTCAATTCCTATTTCTAAAAGTCCCTGGTTTGTTACCCATGTGTCGGTGTTTGGACTTCACGATGAGTTCGCTTGTTGCAGATCCGTACGTGAAGGTGTACCTGCTGTGTCAAGGTAAACGCATCAAGAAGAAGAAAACGACGGTGAAGAAGGCGACACTGAACCCAGTCTACAACGAGGCACTCGTCTTCGACGTGCCTGCCGACAATGTCGAGGAGGTCAGCCTCATCGTCAAGGTCATAGACTACGACAGGTCAGTTCTCGCTGTCAGCTATGTACAGGTGGGGAAATACCGGTAGAGGACCAAGAAATTTAGGGCTGAGACTAGGAAGGTCATCCGAATAACAACAGGTTCTCCCCTGCTTATTATTTTTTATCACCGTTTCTTCCTTTTGGTTCAGGCTATACGTATTTATGATAATTGCTCTATTTGGGGCAGGGACACAAACCAGGTACACACTAGACCCCCAAAGACTCCGGGTTAAATGGCTGTGCTCCTTCGGAGAGCTTGAGTCCTTCCTCGCAGGCATCGCTAGGTGCCATCAAGGGGCATTTTTTTTTAAAAGGTTAGTTTTAAACATGTTTTTACTATAGAAAGGACAGGAATATGGAGAGTCAATCGTACAGCTTACATAAAGCTAGGTTTAGATAGCGACCCAACCCCTTCTTCATACAATACTTCCTCACAAAGAGCTTATGCAGAATTAACTTTAGGGATTACAATGCTCCCTTTATGACGAATATATTAAAAGTAGGTCGTTTAACAACTGCACATTTGGAAGTGCCTTTTTATAAATGATCATTGACACCAGCGAACTCCAGTGTTGATGGATTTAACCTGGCTCAAGGAGCGCAGCGAAACTTCATTTGGGCTGAGGATCTGTTATATCCTTGTCTTTGGGTAAGAATAACAAAGGAAGCCATTTGGGGGTAATTTACCCAAATATTCTTGGAAGGAGAGTGGGAAACCATTTATGGGGAACTACCCTCAGTATATCTGATCCCGATTCGAACTCCGACCTCCCCACTCTTCAGCAGGCCAGTCCAACATGAGAGTGACGCGCTAGACCATTCTGTTACTGAAGCAAGCTCTCCTGCATCGTAATTAAAAGCAGAGAGATAACTTTTGTCATTCGAATGAGTTTTATTGTAGTTTCGACCAAAAATCAATTTTTGTTTTATTTCTGTACTTTTTCATGGAGATAAAGTATTGTATTATAATCGCGAACATTCATTTTTTTATTCTAAGCTTACGATAAATATTGGCGTTTTATGTGCCCCTGGAATAAAAAAAGGAGGTATAACAATAATGTTTGTCCCCATGTTTTTCTGTATATTTATCTATAGTTCAGTTTTCATAAGATGGCCTTTTAATAAATACAAACATATTTTTATGTGGCCAACCTTGAAATATTTTACTAAACTCTTGGTTTTATTTTATTTGGTATGTATCAAAAGTGACAGATTCAGGACATTTAAATTTTGTTTTAAAGTGACTGTACTCGTGTATCAAATCAAATATTAATTTTTATTTTTAACAACCACGTCTTACTACCTGTTCAGGTTATACGTATATTCGATAAATTCTAATGTGCTATGGATGATGAAGGAAGCATTTTAGAGGTAATCTACCCGCATTTGCGTGGAGGGAGAGTGGGAAACCATTTGGTTAAAAAAATTCAAGTGACCCGACCGGGATTCAAACCCCAATCTCTCCATCTTCGGTAAGCCAGTTTAACATGAGAGTGACGCCTTAGACCATTCGTCCACTGAAGCGGTTAAATAGGTTTTGTTTGAGGTCTAATGGACCTGGGTTCAATTCATGGAAATGGGGCCTGCCCTTTAATTGTGATGAACTGACGACTGAAAACTGTTGAAGGAAACTGAGAAAGTTGGGGTTAATCTCTAGATGATTTTTTTTTCGGGTTTCCCCTTACTCCCTCCACGCACCTTCTGATCCGCTCACTTTTTTTTTTTTACCTTTCAGGATTGGCCATAACGAGCTGATGGGCTGCACAGCGATCGGCTCAAGCTTCATAGGTATCGGCCGTGACCACTGGCTGAACATTATCTTATAGCTCACTTTACTACAAATAACATTCATCGTCATAGAAGGAATATTGACCGTCTCTTGAGCTCTAGTGGTCAGAGTTTCCGACTATAGATCCAGAGTCCCGGTGTCATCAGACTTTCAGTGAGGCTGTGGGTCTGAAACGGGGTTCAACACAGCCCCGTGAGGACAATTGAGGAGCTATTCATTCTAGAAAACTAAGATTAATAGCTGAAGGGTTCATTTTATTGACCAAAAGACACCCTTTTTCTCAAGAAGTTGGCACTATCTTCGACAACAGACGTTGACCTCTTGCTTGGTATAGCTCAATTGCGGGTTGAAGTCATGGAGGTTTTTTTAGGGCGAAGGAATATTTTTAGTTATAAAAAAAATAAAAATAATGTGTTATCTTGATTCCTCGGCCTAAGTCATTAATAACCTTAAATAAATGTAAAAAATATGTTATTGTAATTATGAACTAATAATTTAGAGATCACATTAAGTCCCTGCCTCCTCCTCAGCTCCTCCCTCTTTCAAAGTTAAAATTAGGTGATTAGAAAGCATTAGACGCAGCGTTAAGTGAGAGAATGTAGCCTTTCGCGTTTATTAATGTATAACATAATTTATAACCAGTTTCCTCCCAAAAAAAAATCACAGTAGCTTTCTAACAAGAAACATGAAATGCTTAAAACATTTATTCCTAAAAGTGGTAGACACATTCTTCATTTGTCACAGGACAAATTACTCTGCTCTTTCATAGCCATACAATTTTTTGACGTGAATACGTCTTTAAATTTGCTACCATACGGGGGCAATCCAAAAAACCTAATGATAACAAAATCGGGGGATACAGTTTGGTGTTGTAGTTTCGAATCTTTCTTCTACATCCAAAATTAAATTATACCACTGGATAACTAAAGGATAAAATAATTCATTACGATAAGCGAGAACAGTGACGCATCGCGCGCGATGGAGGGGGAAGCGCCGTCATTTTGAGGTTATTTTGCTGCGTATCGAGATTTGCAATTAGTATAACTTTTGACTCGGAGAAGCTACGATGTTCGTTTAAGTTTAAACGTATTCACGTACAACACACGGCCGTGTCCATGACACAGCCACACCCAATTTTTTTT
>CABFWB010000538.1:85722-98948 GCA_902151455.1 Timema bartmani
CTAACGTGCGTATATTACTTCTAAGCCACAATTATAATCCCTACCCTTTAAATTAAGTCATTAACATCCGTAGTTTTACAGTTTTCATGGCAAAAATAAATAAAATATTTCCAATAATCTGAATATTTATCAATATTTAATAATGATCAGAAACTCTTTAAATAAAAATTAAAGATAAGTTTAAAATTATCGATGACAATGGCAAATATAAAATAACTGTCGATTCATAAAATTATCTACTGAAACAATATTTTTTAAATTTTAACAATTTTTTTTATACATACAGTGCAAAAATATTACCTTATCTCGCGCTCATTTCCAACAAACTTTAATTACCTGGGTGTTAGACGTTATGCTTACATACTCTATCTTATTAATCATCTCCGTGAACTGTTTCCAGTCTGTGGCCGGGTCATTCTAGTAAAATGCTTCCATCTTGTTCTTTCCTTTGACAAATCTTCTCCTCACACTCGCACACTTGATGTTATTTGATCCTCACGACTCTTCCTTGGACTCCCTTACAGTCTTTTTCCTCCAAAATTTGATTCCATTACTCTCATTAGGATTCCCCCCCCCTTTTTCGTTCTTATTACGTGTCCGTACCGTCTCACCCTTGATTTCTATACTATATTTTATCCAAGTAGCCCAACTATTGCCCGAACATCTTCATCTCTAATCCGATTTCTCCTAATAACAGCTAAGGTGCTCCTCAAAGACTTCATTCCCATGGCCTCAATCTTTCTTGTCTCTCTTCCAGATAATGTACTCTATGGGATTAGGAACTTGAAAGGTTTTTTTTTAGCGACGCGTCTTACTGCCCTTTCGGGTTATACTCTTACGTACTAATTACGCTAGTGGTTTTAGGGATTAAGAAGGTTATATTTAGATGAAGTGTACCCACATTTGCGAGGAGGGAGAGTGGAAAATAACTCCAGAAAAACCACCCTCAGTACACCCAACCGAGATTAGAACCTTGGTCTCTCCGTCATCAGCAGTCCAATCTGCTGCGAGCTGCGAGAGTAGCGCGTTAGACCACGCGACCACCGAAGCGGGTAGCTTGACAGTTTATTACCAAGTTTACAAAAAAGTGCGCCATCAATCCCTATCATCTAATTATATATTTTAATCAAAATAGTTTTTACCAACAATTGAATGACCCACAGGTGAACTTTGATGTTTCCAAGCTGCTGGCAGTAAGTCGCAGCTCGTTTCTCATCCAAGAAATCTTCAGGAGTTGCTCCAACGAGGCAGGCTTTCCTTCTCTCGCTATGAAAACTATCGCTTTCTCTCTCACTCTCGACAAGACTGGTGAAGCAGAGAGAGGGATGGGAATATAATCTCCTTTTCAACGGCAGCCCATGTGCAATATGACGTTGCATCTTTCAGTCCACTCGTCTAAAATGTTTTATACTTCCATTCTTTCTTTGATGTCAAACGAAAATAAAGAATTGCATGTTAAAAATATAATCATAATATGTATGCACATGATATTTTATAATGTGTGATGTACATTTATATTCTAAGGGAAATATTTATGACAATATTATTTGTATGCATATCGTGGTAGGGTTGCTACAAACCCGTAAACTTAATTTGATTTCAGTGGTGAGTTGCATTTGTGCTATCGGCCGGCTCTCCGGAGATAGTAATTAACAAAAGTATTTTAGTCACGTACTTTAGATTATTTATCACCAAAGCATATCTATTTGAGAGTTAAACTGAAATATAAAATTACATATCTGTTTATAAGTGCACTAAATAAATTAAAAAATTTCTGAAAATTGAAAAATGACACCTGTACACGGGAATCGAACCCAGGACCTTTGGCTTAGTACGTCAATGCTCTTACCACTGAGCTATACAGGAATCGTCCCTTGCTCAGGGTCATTCTTCACTTATATTTTAAGGCAGAGTCTATGATGGACGTGCGGAAATCGTCAGCTACAAATTTGTGATTTTATTAAGATCAGGAGCTATCAGATAACGCAGCCACCTTCGACTCGGTAGTTGGCTTATTGCTGCCACTTGTACATTTATTATAATTGTAAGGGGTTGCATATTTAAGAATCAAATAGCCAAAGCTATTATTTATGCTTTTTAGTGAGGATTACTCCATCTATATATCATAGACTCTACCTTAAAATATGAGTGAAGAATGACCATAGGCACGGACGATTTCTGGATAGCTCAGTGGTTATAGCATTGGCGTACTAGTCCAAAGGTCCCGGGTTCGATTCCCGTGTCCAGGTGTCATTTTTCAATTTTCTAGATGGAGTAATCCTCACTAAAAGCATAAATAATAGCTTTGGCTATTTGATTCTTAAATTAAAAACGGCGTCAAACGTGCTGGTGCTCAGTGCAAAATGAAATGGTATAAAGGGTAAGGCTTACGTATTGGGTGAGAAAATGGAGGTGCAAAAGTTCACATTAAACAGCATATATTCAGTCCAATAGAGATAAAGGTACTGTTTTAATACCTACAAAAGTTACTAAATCAATTTTAATTCATTTATACGATACGTCATGTGGTCTGCAACTGTCGTCATTCTGTTATTATCAATACTTGTGGAATAATAATATTTCGTTTGAGTGTTTGTTACAGCATCTCGCTAGCCGATAGGGCTATACGTATATATACTAATTACACCAATTTTATAGGGACGAAGAAGGATTTAGAGTAGGTGTTCCTGCATTTGCGTGGAGGGAGACTTAAATGATTCGACCACTGAAGCAGGTGAATATTACTATTAATAAAGTAAAATGTTATTGATGTAATCGCAAACAAAATATGTCTATACTCTTCCTTCTTAACCAGTCAACTGGAATAATACCAATCATCATATAATATTTAAGGTTAAGTACCCATTCTTCGAACGAATCAAAAGAACTAATCACACAAATAAACGATTTATGAAAAAGACTGTGCTTCTTGAAGTTACATTTACTGTTTTACCCAGTTCATCTGAAAGGGGACATAAAGCTGATGAATTTAGGAATAAAATGGCCTTGGGGGTACATTAGTAATCTTTTTAGAACATAATTTTCTATATTGACCCATAAGATACATCCCCCCTCCTACTACATTTCAACTTTAGAAATAAGTGAAGATAGGATAAATTGTTGGGAGGTTCCGAGTATCTTGATCCGCATTTTTAACAACTTTCTAAGTTTTTTTATTAAATTTTTCACCACGTAATTTTTATTAGCGACCCAGAAGCAACAAATCTGCTACATTTCAGCAGTCTAGCTAAATGAGAAAGTGGTTTTGTTAATGAGTGGGTGGATTAATCAGTGAGGGCTTTCACGATCTTGTATAGAGGAATCTGTATTATTATAATAACATATTTACAATATATTTTGATATGGTTGATAAGTTTAACTATTTAGGAACAAGTTTAACTATAAATAACGACATTAAAGTGTAAATTAGGAAAAAAAATCACACAATCGGTAAATTAATCGTATTAGTCAGTTGTTGGCATCTCGACTGCTTTAAAGGACTGTGAAATTCAGAATATACAAAACAATAATTTTACCGGTTATTCTCTATGGGTGTAAAACGTTGTATCTCACCTTACATGACGAAAACAAGTTGCTTGGAAATATATTTTATCCAAAAAGGGATAAAGTGGCTGGGGAGTGGAGGTGGTTAGTTAATGATGAGTTAAATACCATCTACTCATTGCAATACATTGCTAAGACAATAAAATCTCGTAAATTACTGTAGGCAGGACATGCAGAGTGAATGGGAGAATCTAGAACCATGTTCAGGATGTTAACTTCAAACTCAATGGGAAGAGAACATTGGGAAGACCTAAGACACAGATGAGAGGATAATATTAGAATGGAGCTATAAGAGATAATGTGTAATGAGAGAGACTAGATGGAGTAAGCTCAAGATAGGGATAGGATATAATGAGGTGAACTGAATAGAACTTCCTCAAGATAGGGATAGGATGTAATGAAGAGGACTGGATAGAACTAGCTCAAAATAGGGATAGGTAGTGTATTTTTGTGAGTGCGGCAATGAACTTTCAAGTTCCTAGTGCCATAATCCATAGAGTAAGTAAGTAAGAGGAAATCTTTAAAAAGTGGCATCAATATCAACGGGCAACTGTTGCACCCAAGCAACAATGATCAATCTTTAGCCATATTTTAGTAAGTTGAAATTTTACTGTGATGTATTTTGTTTTATATGTGAACTTTTACATCCACATGATGTTGGTGTGAATAACAGTGCACTCCAGTTTAAATTACTTTATTATTTCAAAAATAATCTAAGTTTCTTTTGCATCTATGCTCAGCTTGCTAGAGTACATCATTGATGTATACTCTTCAAGTACTCAGAATATATACAAACTTACAAATCATAATGCCCTACAAATATATACACATGTTATATCAATAAATATATTTTGGGGTTCTACATAGTCACTACGGCACAGTAATAAACTTATTTTACACTTCAATGAGTTACTACATACTTTTATTTTTATTCGTTAATATGCCATTTTATTTGTTATTCAACTGTCACATATGATGAATAGTGTAAATTTTAAGAGCGTTAAATTAAAATAGTGGAATTTATTAATGTTGGCTACTCTATCAATTTATTTTTTATAACTTCTAAAAGTTCTTCTTATGGCGATTGTGTCTGAGCACAAATAGAAACTAACTTAGAAATTTAATTTCGCTCAATCTAGTCATGCGTGGTTTTCTGCAGACCTCTATGCAAGAAAGTGAAATTTTTTTACTGAAAAAAAATTTACTACTTGAAAAAGGATGAATATAAAAACATTGTTTTAAAATTTCAAATAAACTTTATATGTAATTAATTTCACTCTCTTCTTGAATAATTTTTTAACTTGGTATATAGTAATTAATTACAATATGAGCATATTTCTAAGCATGCGGTTAACTGTACTATACAAAATATTTTTAAGTGTTGGTAAAATTTCAATATTTTGGCAAATAGTTTAATCACAAAATTTTGGAATCTAAGGTGATTAAGTATGACAACGTAATTTTGCAGTTTAAAGAGTACACACTCTTTTGGTTGAGTCAACTCTCACAAAATCATGTACATAATACTTGTAAAAAATTGCCAGAAATGTGAAATGCTTAAAAATATATGTTAAATGTTAGAATTATCAATATTTTTATCATGATAAATTACTTGAGTGTTCATACAACCTGCGAGTATGTTGACCATTAATATTTATAGATTATTCTGTATAGCTGTGAATAATCAAGGGCATATTTGTTAAGTCTCCAAGCACAATCTTTCTATGAGAAATATAAATTATTTAATTGTGTAAATATTTAAAGTATGTGAATGTATCATAGTTTAAAGGTGTTAATAGGATCTAGGGCACAGCTATACTTGAAACCTAGTGCTGCAACTAAGACACACAGTACAGTACAATACATCAGTGTGGTCCAACTGGCAGTCTGCGGGCCAAATGGGGCCCAAGCTCACTGAAAATGTGGCCCTCATAGTATCCTGAAGGAAAATTAAAGGGAAAGCCTCGACAGTGGATGTGAAATATCTAGTGATTCAAATAAAGATATTGACATGATTGCATTTAATTATACATTTAATTAATTAAAAAATATATTAATATATATTTATAATTCTAGGCTGTTTTGTGAGAGTGTATGTGAGTGCATAATTATTTCGAAATATATATATATATATATATATGGATATGACCATATCATGTGACCAACTTGGTTCCAAAAGTAAGATACTTTGGGTCATCCAAATTATGTTTATTAGGGTGGGCTAACGTTTTTCATCTCAAGGGTCAAATCTGACCATTATTTTGTATCATGGTCCAAAGACATATTTAGTAAAACATCAAATTAATATAGGCCTGCAAACAACAATATATAAATAATTATTTTCAATACTCATAGTAGATTTGATTTTTTTATTCATAGAGTTTTCAAAATGTTATTAAAAATATTAGGTTTATTAATCTCCCAAAATTGTGTTTTGAAATATGCACTCGCACACACTCTTACAAAACAAACAATAAACAATGTTTTTCATGTTAGGGTTTCTGGTCGTAGGTACGGGTATGGCCATGCCCTATACCTAAATACAAATAAAAATAAATATATGTAACTACACAAATTCTAGGTTTGATTACACTGAAATTTGAAATAAACAACACTGTGTAGTTTCAAAAGTATTAATTTCATTATTTACTGCCCGACCTATACGTAACAATATTCTTATAGCACATTTTAAAAAAAATCCAAAAACCTGGATTGAAGTCAGCTGTCAAATGTTGTGATAATATTAAAAAATACTGATTTGTAGAAAGTGTACATAATTTTTTAAAGCATTAGATATAGAAATCAAATAGTAATTAAATAGTGTATGAAATAATGAATATAAATCGATCCTGTACCTTCAAAGAGACAAATTTAAAATGTTATTGTTCTGTGAAAATTCCTTGGTAAAAATAATGTAAAGTTTCTTCAAATTTTTCAAAGCTGAATTTTTTTTGTATCGCATCTTACTACCCATTCAGGTTATAGGAGGTATATGTACATTTGCCTGAAGAAAGAGTGAAAACCATTCGGGAAAAACTACCTTCAGTAGACCCCTACACTCTACTTAGATTAGAACCTCGATCTCCCTGTCATCGAAAGTCTAGTCAACTGCGAGAGTAGTGAGTTAGACTATGTGTCCACCGAAGTGGGTTAAAACATTATACAATATAATGGAAATGGGAAACTGGGTCATGGGAATCGAACACAGAATCTTTGGCTTAGCATACCTGTTTAGGTTGGCAGCTTCCCCCCCCATTTTTTGCATTCTATTACAAAGAAATCCTGTGTACAACCATAATTTAAATGTTTCTGAGACATGTGAGCTAAAATATCATATTTTTATTTTCCAAAAGCGTATGTGTCGTGGTTGGTGGTGATAACATAACATATCAGGATATTTAATTATTATGTTGGCGATAATAATAACTAAACACCCTGAGTTTTAGTAAAAGGTAAGAGGCACACGCTTTATTTTAAAATAATCTTTTTGAAATATATCCAGAACTAAAACAATATAGTAATAAAATCCTACCAGGAATGTATGGATTGGCTAATATTGAGCTTAATGATTTCAACAACTGTACTCTTTAATTAATAAACAGCTTCCAAATAACTCAACTATTTATTCTAAAATCAAAATTGATTTAGGGTTAAAGTTTGTAAATACCAATAAAATGTTTAATAGCTATAAAATAAACAATCAACACACTAATTATGTTGCTTGTGCTTTAGTAATGAACATTTGTGTAAACATCATGAAACATGTTTAATGTACCATATGAAATATACAGAAAGTTTCATATTAATTTGTCAGTTTAACTTGTTTAATGAGATTACATTTGTTTGGAGGAGTAAATTGGAGTACAAAATGAGCACATATTGATTGTGAACATATAAATATTGTATGAATATTTACATTTCTGGTATTTTTTGCATTCTATTACAAAGAAATCCTGTGTACAACCATAATTTAAATGTTTCTGAGACATGTGAGCTAAAATATCATATTTTTATTTTCCAAAAGCGTATGTGTCGTGGTTGGTGGTGATAACATAACATATCAGGATATTTAATTATTATGTTGGCGATAATAATAACTAAACACCCTGAGTTTTAGTAAAAGGTAAGAGGCACACGCTTTATTTTAAAATAATCTTTTTGAAATATATCCAGAACTAAAACAATATAGTAATAAAATCCTACCAGGAATGTATGGATTGGCTAATATTGAGCTTAATGATTTCAACAACTGTACTCTTTAATTAATAAACAGCTTCCAAATAACTCAACTATTTATTCTAAAATCAAAATTGATTTAGGGTTAAAGTTTGTAAATACCAATAAAATGTTTAATAGCTATAAAATAAACAATCAACACACTAATTATGTTGCTTGTGCTTTAGTAATGAACATTTGTGTAAACATCATGAAACATGTTTAATGTACCATATGAAATATACAGAAAGTTTCATATTAATTTGTCAGTTTAACTTGTTTAATGAGATTACATTTGTTTGGAGGAGTAAATTGGAGTACAAAATGAGCACATATTGATTGTGAACATATAAATATTGTATGAATATTTACATTTCTGGTTTTAATGTATATTATTATACTACTATATTGTAGTTTATTATATCACTATAGTATATTCTCTACTATAAAGACTATAGGTGGTAAAAATGAAACGGTGTTTTCTAAATCAGATATTTTTAGTAGCCCCTTATTAATGGTTGAAGTGACAATTTTAATTAAAAGGGAATAAGCTAGTTAAAAAAATAAATTGTTAGAATGTAATTTTGTCTATTTTTTTCTTTTATTATGTGTGTTGCATAATATAAAATCTATATTCATTTCAAATAATTTATATATAAAAAAAAGTTTTCTTACTCATTGGTAGAAGTGTCTCACTGAATTGAGTAGAGTGGCTAACACTTTTATTGTAATTTCAAGTGAAACCTATGTTAGTGATGGAATGGATAGGTTTGTTTAGTTTGACTATTTCACTTTTGTAGAGCTAGGTATTGAAAAACATTAAATAAGGTTAACTAAAAAAAAACTTTGTTTTCTCAATCCTAACAGGTTATATTTTAATCCTCTCATGGATCTTGAAATCTGCATCTAAGTGAAAATGTATACATCTCCATTGTCAGTACAGATAACTGAGCAGATATTAATATAATAATTAATTGATAATTTGATTCTGGTAAATGTCTGAAAATCTAATTTTAATACATGCGGATATATGCATTCTTATTTTTGTCTACGAGTATGTACTAATAGTCAAGTGGCACTAACCTTTGCAACCAATAATTAATTAAATGTAACATGAAAAACATTTTAAGTAGGTACTGGTAGTTAGATCATAACTAGGGATGCAGGTGAGCATTGTGTTATTACAAATCGATATTCCAAATAGCAAAACAATCTGTTCTTAGCTAATGCTATGACAGATACTTTAGAATGGTGCATGGCATGTTGTAACATTTCATAGCTAGAAATTGTTTCAGTCGTTAATATTTTATTCAAAATTGATGTAATTTAGATTTAAAAAATACCATAAAATAATGAAATGGTTTTTTAATCAATGTTATTTTCTGAATGAAGAAGAGGAATAATTAAAACGTTAATTACTCCTTAATTTTTCGTTGTACATGTGTGAAATATTTAGTACTTATCACTTTCACAATTAAAAAGTGTTAGAAAGGGACTAGAAAAATGTTTTTAAAATCCACAGAAAGAATTAACAAATAAGATATCACTTAATATAATCATTAGCTATTAAATAAAAAATTAAAATAACTCATTGTTCAGTGAAATTTTAAGAGCTCATCTCATGGCAGATATAACCGAAAAGTTGCAATAACTATCTCACATAAAAGTGTGCTTTCTAGTTATGTCAGCAAATGGCAAAAGTGAAATTGGGATGAGTGAAACTGAAATATTAAATATGATAAAATGATTTAATTATTTTTAATTCAATGGTCTTTCAATTATAAACACATGGAGTTGCAATATGATTGACTTGGATGCATTTAAGTTTCGTGTTTTGGTAGAAATGGGGCGAAAGATAGTTATGAAGTTGTGGCATGTGTTTGAGTGTGTATGTATACAGTTTGTTTCAAGATGTTTGTTGAGATATTTCCTTAACAATATTTGACACTAGAAATGTTTTATGTAAGGATAAAAGCCAGGGTATGATAATATTTATACTTGCGCTAGGTTTTGGCTTTAATATAATCATACATTAGTTGGGATTGTTGCTTAGGCCTATGAGGAATAATAGTATTTTAATTATAGACAGAAATAAGCTAACAAAATATTTTGAAAAAAAAAATGGCTATGATCATGAAAATCCACCCCTAATGTTACACTAGCTGACAAACTGTTTGGCCGTAAGGAGCTCAAAAGTACAAGGGCCGCCAGAACGTAAGCTAACCTTCAACTGTATCCTGAGATACCTCCATCCACTTATTAACCTGACACCTAACCTGCTTCAAATTAATTTTTACTTTGTACTCCCATCAACAACTCGGCCTATCAATGAGTATTTTGAATCTTAAAGTTTGCCAACTAAATGTTTGTAGCATTATTTAAGAAAATATACAACTGTATGTACAAATTATACAAAATCAACAGATACATAAAAAAATACAAATCTGTAAAATCATTAACTAGTAGAGATTAAATAAACTTACCACATTAACTTTTTGTTGTGTCAACTTTTTTATTATTAATAAACAAAATAATATTAAAATTAGTCTTACACACCTTTTAAAGCTCTCTGTACTGGTATAAAATAATACCGGTAGTATCTACTAGCATAATTTTGTACTTTTTACTATTATTATTATTATTATTATTATTATTATTATTATTATTATCATCATTATCATCATTATTATTATCATCATTATTAGCACCGTGTTTTACTACCTGTTCGGGTTATACGCTACACTTATGAATGTAATCTAATATTACAATTTGTATATTTCATGTAAATAATGCCGTTAGAAAATATTTAAAGAATAATAATAATGATACCTTATTTTGTTTTTTAAAAATATATTTTGATAATATTAAAATGTATATGGTTCTGGATTCTTTTAAGTTCAACTCAAGAGAATAACCCCTTTAAAAATTCCACATTTTTATGGATCAATAAAATAAATTCAGCATTATTTTGAACTTTTGTTTCATAATTCATTTAATAAATAATCACTAATGATATATTTTAATTGGACTCTTAACTTAAGAATAGCACAATGACAAATCGCAACATGGCTTAGTTGATTATTTTCAAATTTCCTTACATAAATGTGAATTGTGTTCATTTGTAATGTATATTTCTTATTAATGCTTTTTTTTTATTAAAGTTAAATTATTCACCCATATCAATCTATTTTTTGTAACATTATGTGTTGTTAGTGAATAATTAAATAGGAGAAGTATTCTGAATAATGAATGTTATTTAAATGTACAAAACTGTATATTTTTTGTTCATTTGCAAGAAGAGGGGAAAAAGGATAAAATCAAAGGTATTAAAAGAAAAAGAACTCGATCCATACTTAATGGGAATAATCTGGTTCTAATTAAGTGAACCCTCATTTTAAATAAAGAGTTTATAAACAGTATATATAAGAAAGAATCAATTTGCTTATTTTTGATCTAATGTATTTGTGTATATTTCATAAATGAAATAGTTTAAGATATAATATTGTTATGGATTATTACTATAACCAGAGTAAAGAATGTATATAGGGAACTCATACTGAGATCAAAATATATGTTTGTGTTAACAAATACATTGTATGCAAATATTAACATTGCACATTATTCTTGATATACTTGCACACTGTAAGCTATAGGAAATAAAACACAAGTACATTTATCAATGTCAAATGAAATTCTATTCCTGTTGTGTGTTCATATAGGTAATATATCCAATACTGTGATGTTAAGATAATGTTTAATGTGTGAAATAATTATATGTAGTAACCTATGCATGGTAATATATTTTTACTGTATTTTCCTACAACTGATGTCCTATCACTCTTGTGAACTTTTTGTTAATATCATTAACGTATTTGTTGGCTATATACGTACGTGCCTCTTGTGCTAATACATGTTGTCATTGTTAACACGACTATGCCCATTGGAGGGTAAATTATCACAAATGTATGATAAATATGAGAATAAAGGATTGTTCACGATTATACAATTTTTTAGGTTTAGTGACCTGCCCTCAGTGATATTCATATTATTATAAGTGATTGCATCAGTTATTGATATAAATATGTTTATAATAAATAAAACATACCTGCCTCAGTGACTGAATAGTCTAAGTAGTCATTCTCGTTTTAGACAGGCCTGTTGAAGACTGGAAAATTGGAGTCTAATTCCCAGTTGAGTCTACAGAAGGTGGTTTTTTTTCTAAATGGTTTCCTAATCTCCTTCCACGCAAATGTGGGTAGATTACCTCTAAAATACTTCCCTCTCCACCTCCACCCTATTAGTGTAATTATTATAATACATGTGTATTACCTGACTAGGTAATATGAAACTATAAGAAAAACCTATCCAATGGTGACCTTTGATGTGTAATATTGAAAATCATCTCTTATCAACTTCACACTTCAATAAATCATATTTAAATATACATAAATATAAAATATGTATGGCATGGTAATATTCTAATGATAACTTTTCATGGTTCAAAAAATAAACTATTTCTTACAACATAGATGTATAAAAAATTATTTGAGACTTATATGTTCAACTATATATATTTATGGACACAAGGCGTAAAAAAAAATATTTAAAGGTTAGGTGGGTCAATTCTTTGACATGACTTTGACAAACTCATCGACAAACTCCAGTATAGGAGGTTCAAGTCATCAATACGATAATAATACAGCCTATTAATAACTAGTTTGTAATATAACATAATATATAAATAAAACAAAGGTGTGTGTGTGTGTGTGTGTGTGTGTGTGTATAATGGGCATTGCGCGATATCTATCACACGCAGGGGTCTGAAATTTTCAAAAAAGTACCTCTTGTAGCATGGACATGTGCATCTCAAAGCTGGAATTTTAAAATTTGAATTATATATCTATTAAATTAATTAAAAGCTGGTTAGCGCTATATGATTTGCCCATGGTTGAGCAACAGACATAAAACATTTAATTTTTATATATTGGTAGAATTTAATCTTTCTAGGTCTCTTGATTTTGGAGTTACAGCACCTACACACATAACCACAAACACACGGACAACCATACAAACACACAAATATACATCCTTGTATGATGAGAGATTATTAGGGCCAGTTTCATAGTCAGATTTAGTGAGCCTAAAGTGCGAGTCGATACTAAATACAGGACGACACCTACCTAGACCAAAATGGAATGCGCCAGTTTCGCATATGAAACTGGCCCATTCCATTCAATTTCAGGTAGGTGACGTCTTGTATTTAGTATAACGCTGCACTTGAGGCGTACTAATCTTATTTAAAGTTAAACTTATTGAAATGTTTGGTTTGCTTGTCAAAGCTTTAAGGGTTTAGTCCAGTGGTTCCCAACCTGGGGGCGATCGCCCCCAAGTGGGCGATTTGGGTTATCAGGGGGGCAATAAATAAGTGGGGGGCGATTTGGGGGCGA
>CABFWB010000538.1:108558-144686 GCA_902151455.1 Timema bartmani
TTGACAAATGACCTGTCACTTTAAAGGATAGGGGTCCAGAATGTCGGAAAAAATCATTCATTTTAAATAAAACCCAATTTTCTAAACTAATTTCCAGCTTTTCCACTGTGTGTGCAGTGGCTCATCTGTAAAATAATTCTTTGTTTACATCAGCATGGAAGCCCTGATTTGTGCATGATTGTATATCAATAAATAAAATATTTCTCATTGGTTAAAAAAAACTCAACTCTTAAGTGGAATGGTGTAACAGACAAAACTGTGAGTCAGGGCCGGTCTAAGGCAAAAGTTTTGTGTGTGCAAAACTCACATTTTGTGCTCCCTCCCTCCATCTGAAAAGACTGTGGAGAATAATATGTATATAGCCATTTTAAAACTAGACCCTATTTATACATATTCTTACTGGCGATTTTTTTAATAACTAAAAAAGACTGTATTGTATAACAGTCAGACGATGACATCTTTGTGTTTTCATCCTTAACATCTTTTAGTTTTTCCTTTTTTTTTGACTTGAAAAAGTTTTGTTGACTGTTTTCTACTCTAAATTGAGGTATAAAGTATACTACACTTCCAAGAATTACAGAAACTTGTATTTTCATAAAGATTATGTTGGGAAAATAAAAAGAAAAGTAAAATTCAATATTTGGTTTCATTTGCTATTTAGTTTCTAAGTAAATGAATCATAATAAAACTTTCTACTACTCACACAACGTAATCTCTCTTACAAAAAATTATCAGGTATATTCTAAATCAGGGGTAAATAACTACAGCCCGCAGTCCAAATCCAACCCACGGACGCTTTGAAAAACATTTTAAAAAAATGACGAATACCGAAATGATAGTTCTCCTTAGTGCAATGTATAAAATCCGCGCTAGCCGCGTTCCATAAATTGTATTTTGAGTTGAGGGTCCGGACCGAGGTATGTTTCCGATTTAAGGAGGAAGGGGGTAATTATGTTGGCTGACAGCTTACATTTTAGTCATGTTTAACTATGGCTATAAGATATGCATATATCGAAATGAGATCTAGAAACAAATTAGACATATATATATATTATAATGTGTGTATTGTATGTATCGTGTTCGATCCAGCCCACCTAGAGCTTTGAATATTCTAATGCGGCCCTCTGCTTAGTAAGTTTGGGGACAACTGTTCTGAATATTAAATTTCCTAGCTTTTATAGAAGCATAAGTGTTAATTAAATCGTTAAAGTCCAATGATGATGATATCTAATTTTCAATCGATAATATTGATAAATTGTTCAACCTTTCCTGAGAAGAAGTTGATCTAAGATGTGTTTTTAATAACTTCAACTTGGAAAAACTTCTCTTGACTGACATAGGTACGGTGAATATAATCCTTAAAGCCACCCACACGTTTATATAGGCATATTTTGAATTGGTACTTGACAATAAACTTAGTACATTCAATGGAGTTCAATGGGCACGTCACGCCAAACAACCTTCAAAATGTATTTAATTTGTTAGTGTATTCTAATGCACTAATTTGAAATAAAAAAAAGTACTCTGTTTGATATGGATGTAAATATTAATTTAAGAAATAGGCATTCTTCTTACAAATGACTTTCTTTAATTATATTTATATTTCCCCAGATAAAAACAAAAAAAAATATTTTTTGGGTCATTTTGGCACCTTCCGGAATTTTTTGTGTAAGTATGCGGTTGGACACGTCACACATGCCTTAGAAGGCCCTGGTGAGAAGGTACATTTTAAATTTCTCGTCGTGGCGTAGTTACAAGGGGAAGTATCAAAACTTATCCACTGCACCTAACTGGTTTTGAATTTTTCACAATTTTTGTCTTGTTAAGTCTTCATTTACACTTTCAGTTTCAGAGACTTGTTCGATAGAGTAGCTTTATCAGCATTAATTTAATTATTATTTTTTCTAGCAAAGCATCATAATGCCCGTTCAGGTTAGGTGTGTATGTACTAATTATGTTATTGAGTTAAGGATTAGGAATGTTGAATTTGTAACGAGCTACATGTAACATTGCAATGAAGTGATGTTAAACTCACCTTCTGTCCCATTTGGATACGAACTTGTAGTCGCCGAGCCGCCACCTCCGTACTATCACTCACGGCATCATAGACTGAAGCGAGGAATGAACCGACACCCCTGCTCGTGAAGGAAGTCCACGCCAAAGTAAACAAATGACGGTCACTCGACGAACTATTCTACCCGCTAATGTTTTTTCTGCGTGCCCCTCCCCTCCACCTTCCTTTCCGGCCCTCTAGTATTCCGCCAGGTGAGAGACTGTTCTCTAACTCTGCCCTTTTTCTCTCTCTCTCTCTCTCTCTTCGTTCTCATTCTCTCTAGGCATGTGACGTTTGATTTTTCTGTGCTATATAACTGTTCGTTTAGTTATTATTGGTATTCATTGTACCACTGCCTTCAACAAAGGTTGGCGACGTCTCTCTAGATTCAATTCAAGGGTATATTTCTTATTTTTTAAATTCAATTTCGGCATAAGGTAGGGGCGGGTAAGAGTATAAAAATGTTATTTGTTGTATCTAGAACTTAAGCTATTCGTTAAAATCAAACAGTGATGAAAGAAGTCTATTATTACCATGATAATATGTGTTTAGTGGCGGTCATATTGGACCATTCATTAATGGTATTCGTAGCACTTAGTGGTATCTCTCGACGGTTTAACTAAGTCAAAAGAGACTAGAGTGCACGTGCGTACTCTTGCACCCCATCTCTTAAATTTTGGAAAATAAAGTATTTACAGGCACATTTGTTTAAACCTTTGATCTATTTTAAACTTATACTATGGTACATACCTTCCTTACACACTTGATTGTTTTATTTTTGTCTCAGCAATCTTTGGACTAAGGGAAAGTCTACACGTCTGCTGTTATGACAGAAATAAGAGAAAAGTTGGCCGCTAGTTATAGTAAATGACAATTGGCAAAATAATGTGGGACGCATGAATCGACTTTACGCAAAAGAATGAAATTAGTAAGTTGTGTACTTTTGATTTAGGTTGCGTACTTAAATAACTAGTACGTTATGTCTTTCTTATAAAGCAATATTCTAGAAGTGAGGTTTCTCGAACTTTAGATGTCAACTTGTTAGCCATTTACTCAATTCAAAAAAGCCCCCCCCCCCACCCCAAACCTCCACCCCACAAAGAAATGTTAATGTATGTTCATGTTTGAATCGCCCTTAAAAAACTGCATTATGTTAAAGACTTTGATGCACTATTTTTTGGAATAACTAAGAAGCAATTAATGCAACTTGCATTTGAATATGCATAAGTTCAAGATGTTAGTAATAGATTCAACGTCGAAAAACGTATTGCAGGAAAGGATTGGGTCTCAGCTTTTTGCGGGCGTCAGGGTTTGTCCCTTCGGTCCCCTCCACAATGCGGCGTCAGTCGTGCCATGGGGTTCAACCGAACTCAAGTCAATATTTATTTTAATAATCTTAAGATGGTGTTGGATGATACAAAATTTGAGTCTCATCGTATATTCAATATGGACAAAACGAGAATGTCAACTGTACCAAACCGAACACCAAAAGGTTTATGCAAAGGGTAAATAAAGCTGTTAGGAGAATTTCTGCAGCTGATAGAGGTGAAACATCGTCTGCAGTTTGCTGTGTTAGTGCTGCTGGTCAATTCATGCCACCAGCCGTGATCTTTGCAAGAAAGCGAAAGAATCTAGAAATGTATGCAGATGTTCCTGTGGGAACCTTACCACTAGTATCGGACTCAGGCTACATGATAACAGACCTGTTCATTGATTGGTTAACACATTTTGTCAAGCATGTCAAGCCCACCGAAGATTATCAAGACCACTCCTCTCATTGCTCTTTACCTGCCATGCTATTTTGCTGAGAAAATTTCATAACTTTGCTTTCTCTATCACCACATGCAAGCCACATGCCACAGCCATTGGACTGTGTGGTTTTAGCTCCATTCAAAGCAGTGTATGAACAAGAAGTAGACAAGTAGCTGACTTCCCATGCAGTGCAGAAAGAGTGGTCACGGCACACCAAGTTGCTGGTTTGTTCAACTATGCATATATGAGGCTATCAACCATAGACAAAGGTATACAAGAATTTCGAGCAACTGGGATTCACCCCTTTAATCCCAACATTTATACTGATGAAGATTTTCTGGCTGCTGAAGTCACTCATAAAGAAGCTGATGACCTGGGAAAAATGGATGGAGGTAGAATCCAGCATAGCTCTGCAGATTCCGCTGATGCTACTCATATCAATCCTGATTTACCTGGAGAGACAGTTTTGGACCTAATTCCATCCAAAACACCAACTCTGCTGATATTACACCTTTAAAACAACTGACAAAACGTTAACTCATTAAAAAACTCCCGCAGACATTTTACCACTTTTAAAAGCCTCCTTTGATGGAAATAAAAAGAGAGAAGGGTTCAAAAATCAACTGTTTTATCTAGTTCTCCCCATAAAAACCCACTGACTCAAAAATTTGAAGAAAAAAAGAGACAGAAAGAAGAACGAGCTCGAGTAAGAGAAGGAAAAAGAAAGAATAAAGTAATGACAACTAAAAATTCACATCGTAAACTTCATTTTTCATCAAAACAGCCTTCAGTTGTCCAGTCAAGTACATCGACGGCCATTGATAACGAAAATGAAGGAACCATTTGTGATGGCTGTGGCGAGTCTTTCGATGATGCTTGGATTAAATGTGGATCTTGTGGAGAGTGGTGGGGCACCAATCCTGCTCAAGAGACGAGGGTGAATATTCCTTTATATGTGACTTGTGCTAATGCGCACTCTTACCCAATATGTTGGTTGAGAGTACGCATTTGAGATGACATTTTGAAAGTTAATTTTTGACAATTTATTTTTATCTAAAAAATATATTTGTATTAGCGTTAAAGAATATGTATTATACTTTCTAGTCATGTATTTTTAATTGTAATAAAAGTAGTATATTTTTTTATCTTATTAAAAGTTCTCTAAGTGCGTACTCTTACCCGCCCCTACCTTAATGGTTCAATTCACTGTCATAATTATTTGTTTGAGGGATATTGTACTTAATTTACTATTCAAAATTCTATTCAGCATAAATATTTCTGTCATCCAAAATGATTTAACTATGGGCTCATTAAATTTAAATTATTTAACTTTGGGATATTTTGGCTAGTATGAAGCCATGTTCAAATTTAGTTGTCTCTCGTAGTTCTTTTACCCAAACTTAGTATGTAATTTCTATTTTTATTATTTAATAGTTTTAAACTAAGTTTTGGGCTACGGCCATGTTATTTGTGGAAGAAGCCACAGGTTGTCTGACGTCAATAATTAGGTATTGCTTTATTATTTACCATGGGATTGCAGGACATTATGTTTAGGACTTAGATTTAAACTGCCATTTTTCTGGTTTGATATTAGGTTATCATTAATATTTACCCGATTTCTTAGTTAGTCAGGGCGTATTAATATTATGAGCATTGATTATTGTATTATTAATGGTCACACAGTTCAAGGCTAGGAGTCACCAAGTTAATGTTCTATTTACTGATAGTTATTGATATATATATACATTTTGTGTACAAATTGTTATTGATATCTCTCATTGTAAATGGGTATCTCGTTAAGCCACGTAATGGCGTTTGCCAATCAAATAGAGTTTGTGTATTATTTAACTACGTGGATCTCAAAATTTGGACGTTGCCCGATTGAGATAGTATGGTCTCGTTATTGTTGTTTGTCAAGTCACTTAAGTTTTTTAGATGGGATTCAAGTTGGGTCACATTGTTGACATCTTAGTGTTCTATATAGGTATACTTGGGGTCCTTCTTAATACTGTTTGGGCGTTGTTAACTATTAGTTTATCTAGGAGACCATATCAGAGGATAGGCTGGCATCAATACTTAGTCCTAATAAAGCACTATCAACTTACCTCCACTCCACTAAGCTTTGTACTAGTATTATTATTTTGTTGTAAAATAAAATACTCTCCTCTTGTTACCAACTTGTTATTATTTATAATGGGAAGGGTTCTACAAATGTATAGGAAGTGTACCTTCATTTGTGGAGAGAGAGGGGAAAACCACTTAGGACAAGCCTCATTACCACTTGACCAGGATTTAAACCTCGATCTCTCCGTCATCAGGAGGCCAGTCAATTGAGACCTTAGACCATGCGGTCATCGAGGTTTTGAGTTTGAATGAGAAAATCAATTACAATATAAGGGTTGTGAACCAAATCTAACTGCATTTGAAAATAAAGTCTTGGTAGCTCTTGAAATAAACTATTAACAAAGTTAAAATTTGCTTCGGTGGTGCAATGGTATAAGGCGTCAACTCTCTCAATAGACTGGTATGACGATAATAGGGAGATTGAGGTTCGAATCTCGGCAAAGTGTACTGAGGAAAGGGTGGTTTATTCCTAAATGATTTTCCACTCCCCCTCTACACAAATTAGGGTACACTTCTTTTAAATTTAACCTCTCTTATTATACATAACACATCAGAGTAATTAGTACACAGGTGTATAAACCAAACAGGCAATAAGACACAGGGTTCCTACACAAAATAATGCCATTTTTTCCAGGACATTTCAAGGACTTTATACAATCCCTCCAGGACCAATCATGGAAAACACACATCACTACATATTTTTTTAAATTTAATACAGGCTCCCAATTCCCATACACTTGCACCTTTCAACACCCTCTATTATGTTTTAATGTATTCCATGACACAATGAGTTATTCATGTAATTAAAACATAGCATAAACTCACTTGCAAATAATCATTGGTGAAATGTGAGTTTTCCCTTTCACAGTGATGAATTAACAGCTGAGGGCTGGATGTTGTGTCTGTTTTAGATATAAGTTAGTTTATAAGTCTGTGCAGAAAGTGCACGTTAAATACCCCAACTCTCACTGTTCATATTGGGCATGATAGTTTATGTTATGTAAATTACAAAACAAAATTAAAATTTATAAAAATGACAATAATACAACTTATTTTTATATTAATGAATGATTTATTAGTTTGATAAAGCATTTAATAAGATTTTAAAGGGATTCAGACACCTTATGAATTTCCTCGGATGTCTTGGTATAAATTAGGAGCCCATTTACCTTGGTGATACTGGAATGATGATAATAATAATAATAATAATAATAATAATAATAATAATAATAATAATAATAATAATAATAATAATAATAATAATAATAATAATAGCACCGCATCTTACTACCCGTTTGGGTTATACGCTTAAGTACTAATTACTCTTATGGGTTAGGAATTGGGAAGGTTGAATTTAGAGGAAGTGAACCCACATTTGTGTGGAGGGAGAGTGGAAAACCATTCAGGAAAAATTACCCCCAGTTCACCCGACTGAGATTCGAACCTCGATCTCCCCGTCCTCAGCAGTCTGGCTCAACAACAATCAGTGCGTTAGCCAACTACGCCACCGAGGCGGGTTGGTGATACTGGAGTAGTAATTGTTTGGAAAGAACACTAAAAAACACATCCTTCCCGAAAAGCTGTGACAGTGAAAGTGTATCCTTAAAAATGTGTTTTGTGTTTTTTTTAATGTTCTATCTGAACAATTTCTACTCCAGTATCACCAAGGTAAGTGTGCTGGCTAGCCCTCCTAATTTAAAGAATGATTTAGACTAGTACTTTAAACATTGTAAGATGTTACATCATACTACCCCCCATATTAAGCTTCACGCATAGGTTTTCCTTACGAGTCATACTACCCAATCCGTATGAAACCTCAATATTAATAAACTTCCTACAATAGTAAGCTTCTTTGTTGTAGTCCCATTTAGATTCAGTCTATATCAAAAACAAAGTCAAACAAGAACAAACTGCCCGCAATCACAAACTGTTCATGTACTTACCCTTTGTATCTTCTGGCTATAACAACCTTCAAGACTGGAGTATACACGTCACGTCCTAGATTGAAGAGTGGGTCGAACAAGTCATGGTGAGCCCGCAACTGAGGTTTCAAGCGGACAGGTCAAATCGATCCTACTAGAACTGGCCGAGGACAACAACTAACTGAAACTATACAGCCGTCCGGCGGGGTAGACGAAACCAACCACCAACACATCGTGTGATGTATGTACGTCACAGGCACCAGTCAAACAGAGTTGTCTATCACAACTGGAATGCGTGATTGAGATAGGCCCGCAAATCCTAGCCTGATCAAAGAACTACGTGCGGTTCTGCACCCATCAAAAATGACCGATGGGACGTCACCGGCCAATATGGACATCCACCACTTCCAACCTCAAGCGACTAGAAACACTATATAAACCTGGCGATTCTGAATACCATTGACTTTATATTTCGACGCCTTCAGGAGAAGTCATGTCTTAAACATTTATACTCAACACCGTCTGAAGAAGTCCTGTCCTGGACTTGGACATTTGCAGGATGATTACGTATTTTGTGTGTATTATCTCATTGATGTTAATTTAATAGACTTGAATTGTGGCTAGTTAAATGTTGAATTAAAGTAATGTAAATTTTTGGAATAAGCCGTAATAAGCAATGTAAATTATTTACTAAAAGTTTTTTTAGTAAACTAAATTTAAGTATGAGACAGTTAATTCTCTTTGCCGCCACTTGGGCGTTAGTGTTTGTGAAGTCACGTAAAATATTAGATTGCCACATTTATAAACTTATTTTTTGTTAGAAGTATTTAATTCAAATTGACTGAGTTTCGCAGACTAAGTAATTCCAAATATCCTCCAATATCTTGAAAATTTCATCTACTGGCTTACTCCTGTTTACCTCTGATTTACTGACCTGTTTAAAATAAATGGTACGGCGAACCGCACAGACTTTCTCTCTCTTTCTATAAACTCGTAAGATTTCTGAACGGATAATGTACATTGTATCATCACCACTCCACATAAGAACATGCATAAAATAATATACAATGATATAGAATCAATGATAAAAGAGGCGCATCTTTGTCCACCTAAGAGCATTTCAAACAGTTTAATGTCTTCCACAAGGGTCAANCTAAAAAACCAGGAAAAGATTAGAAAAATGAGAGATTCCATAACATTTCCAGGCTTGGAATAAATATTTTAAAATTTCAGGTTTTCCATGACGCGTAGGAACCCTGAAGACAGGGTGCTAAAAAATATTAAAAATTATAAATAAGTTATTTAAGATAATTTTAATTCCCATTTAGAAGAAAGTAATTCTAAGGATTCTGGCAACCCTAGTTACAGATCAGCCACACAAGTTAATAAAAGATGAGGATAGTTACTAAACCAATAAAACGAGACTACTTTTCCATTACAATCAATTTTATTACTAATGTCTTCAGAATCAATAAACTACAAGTGTTTTTTTTTAAGTACAGGTCCTTTTGCAACCATATTTTACCATAAGACATTGCACGCACGCGCGTGCACACACACACACATACAACTGTTATGAAAAGTAAATCCCATTAATATTAATTACTGCATGAAATATCAGGTTTTTTCCTTCTTTTTTTAAACTTATTGTACAATACAAATAGATTTTGAACTAATAAAAAAAAATATTTTTCTAAAGTCAACTTCGTATGTTTCATATTTTTCAAATAGTTATTCAGACAAAATTATCATCACACAATTGACAAAGCTATTCTTAAAAAATAAGTTTTTACCACTACAACAATTTCTACTTTTAGTTTTAAAAACCACAATTTTAGTGAAATAAAGGAATAGCTAAAATTATATAATTGAACATATTAATACTAATTTCATAAAGACACAGCACAGTAAGTTAATAAATGAGTTTTTTTTATATTTAACACACGGCCTGGAGTGGTATTTAAATTTATTAAAAGATTTAATATCTTCTCTCATACATCTTCAAACATGGACCGGATTGCTGTTTTTGTTCATTCACTTAAAAATCTTGCATCTTCATTTCAATATATTAATAAATGTTAATTTATTTTTCTAACATAAAACACTGATCTCATATAAAATAATGTAACTCTGAAAAAATAACACAAAGATGCAAAATCATATGTTGCAGCACTAATAAGATAAAAACTTTGTTTTTTACTCTTATGTACATTAAGAAGTTATTTTTTACACTCACTTTCATAACTGTTTTTTTTTTCTTGCAATGCAAAATGGACATTTTATAATTTACAATACAATATTTCTGTGTGGAGGGAATCACTCGTGACAAATAAAGTAAGCTGAGCGCAAAAATTGACTTTTAATTTATTCAAGCTAAAGACTATGAACTAGACATTTTATAAATATAAAATTACACATTTAGCTTTTTCATTATTGCAAAGTTTAACCACAACAATTTTATGTTTAAATTTATAATGTCACTTTTTAAACATGAAAAAAAATATAATCTAAGTAAATTATTTTGTCATTGTGGAAATAAATTTTTGTTTTAGATAGTACCTAAATGGTCATATTATTAAAAGGTTTTCTGCAAAAAATTAATCTTGTAGGTGTAATCTACAAACATAACCAAATTAAACTTAAAACTAATATTTCCATAAAATGATATTTTAATACATTTCATATACCCCTGATTATATATTAAGAATGTAGATTTGTTAAAAGAACTTTAAATTATTTTTTTTCTTAAATTAATTTGAAGATAAAAATAAAATTGTAAAAAAGTACATAATTGCAGGTATTTCCATACAAAGTAAATTCCACTAAACACTTTGAAGCATTACATTTTTCTGTAATAATTAAGATTAATTAGAAACATTTTAAAAAAAGGCTAAGTAATGAGGTTTCATTAAGGAGACATCTGCAGTTCAGGTTCGAATCTTGAATTGAAGCAAATATTATTCACGAATTTCAATTAATCATTGAATCGTATCATTTTCCAGTTAAATATGCTAAAATAAGACAATAAATAAAAAAAATGTCACATTATATTTTTTTTAAGCCATTAGACTAGTTTTGGGCCCTAGTCCCGAAAAATGATCATATTTAAATGTAGATTCTTTAATATGTTTATGCAACAAAAATTCACCTTGTCAAAGTTAAGAAGTTGGGGGCACCATTTGTTGTGATTATAAAATATTTCAATATATATCTTCACTCCTCAAAATTAATACATTTGTTATGTATTATAGGGTATACAAAGGTTTTGTAAAGGCTGTAGGACCCTAATTGGGAAACAAGTGTGGTGTATTTTTTGGTCAATATGGTAATAATTAATAAGCATTTACTTACCTCACAAGAATTTCTATTAAAATATATTAACATATTTTAGGAACATTGTGGGATTTGCAATGGCGTAAAACCTTATCAGTTAAATTATAGTATGGTATGGTTTCATTCGAGTTATTAAATTGAATAATATGACATTCAAATTGATATCGATATCATCAAAGCTTCACAGACCCCTAATTTTGAATATTTCAGTAGGTGAATTTCACTTTCGCATTTAATTAAAATATTACATTCCCAATTTTAAAATGATACAGTAATAAAGAGATGAAAACTTTTCTTTTATAATTATATTATATTATATAAACATTCACTTCCTTTTAGTAAAATATCCTTTGTTTATTTTAAGTAACAAATGATTTAAAGTAATATTAAAATGGACCAATGGCACTAAAACAGTCCTTGAAGTATTAACTCAATAGAAAAAACAAAAATTTTACAAACAACTTCACAAACAATTTAGAGCAGTGTTTACCAAAATGTGGGATCACCACGTTGTCCTGAAGCCACATTAAAACCAAATTAAATTTTTAAATGCATAAAAACCTAAATCAATAATTATTTCTAAATAAAGAAAAACATATTAAAATAGTATCTAATATTAATAATATATATATATATATTAATACTAGTGATTTAAAACAAAATCACTTTTATGGTCTGATGACATTAGGGGCTGCTTTATTGGGGAAACATTGAGATTTAATTAAAAGCTTCATAATTTATTAATATAAAAGGGGAAGGGGTAAAAGGTTAATATTTTTGCACACATTGATTAAGGCAGGAGTGGAAGGGGGCTCACCACTTAGTTTTTATTTATTTAACTTTTTTTGTCCTTGTTTTTTTGTCTGATATTTTGGGATTCTATTATTATTTTGCGGCACTCAAGAGGTGCGGTTTATTTATATTATAATGGATATAACTGGGGCACAAATTTAAATCTTGCCTAGAGCCCCTTGCGCCAGTCTTGATATTAAGTCTGAGATTTAATTTGACACATCTTTTTTGTTTTCACTCACTTCACTGCTGAATGGTCTAAGGTGCCACTCTCATGTTAGACTGGCCTGCTGATGATGGAGGAGTTTTGGGTTCGAACCTGGGTCAAGTCTACTGAGGGTAATTTTTCCTAAATGGCTTCCCACTCTCCTTAAACGCAAATATGAGTAGATTACCTCTAAAACGCTTCTTCCTCATCCCTACCCTATTAGAATAGTTATAATATAATGATTACAACCTGAACAGGTAGTATCACTAAGTGATTAAAAAAACATAGATTTTGACATAATGTTTAAGGCTTTTAAAAGCCTTTCTTTTTCTTTGTCATGACTTTGTTTGGCTTACCAACATCCTGCCTCACTACTTATTTGGATTATATTTGTATGTACTCATATTCTAATGTGTTAGGAATGAGAAAGGTTGAATTTAGAGTTAGTGTTCCTTCATTTGTCTGAAGATAGAGTGGAAAAACATTTAAGAAAAACCACCTTCAGTACACCCGACCAGGATTCTAATGCCAATCTCTGTGTCATTGGCAGTCCAGCCTATTGCGTGACATCTTAGACCAGACCATTCAACCACTGAAGCGGGGTAAAGCTTTCTCAAAATTTAGAATTTCTATATATACTTAACAAGATAGCAGACATTTGTAAATTTTAAGAAGTACTAGAAGTAGTACATTGGTTAGGCCATGGCCATAAGAGGGGTATGCGACTGGTGATAGTTTGGGGAACACTGACCTTATAAAAAATTTATTATTTTATAGTTTTCATCAAAAGCTTCATCAAATTATGTTCTAATTTCACAAACTACTCTAAAATAACCATCAATCATCTCTAGAGAGACTTTCTCCAATTCTACACACAACATTTGCTTTAATTTAAGTACCAAAGTGAGCTAAGCACTTTCAAGTTGACACTAGTTACAACTTTATTATATTGTTTTCTAAGAGTCAATTTGGTTAACCCTTTGTATTCTACAAATAAGTGTATCAAGTCTAGTAAAGTTTTGCAAATTACTCAAATATTATTACATCTTCAATTCCGACATGTTATTTGAAAACTCTTAAAAAATTTAAATTACAGTAACTTAATCAAATAAATCACATACTGTAAATGAAACATAATTTTATGTTCTTAGGTTCACTGTGCTAATAGATTTTATATATTTTTTAAGAAAAAGTAATACTTTTGAGATTCTGGCAAAAAAAAGAGTTGGCACAATTTATTTTATCTCAATCAGGGAAAAAGCCAAAATAACATATTGGCTTTGAGGATAGTTAAGTTTATGTAAGATTATGTTAATCCTAATCTTGGATGGCTTAGACCAATTTTGAATACTTATGTGAATGGAGATTTAATATTGTTACAATGTCAAGAAAAGATAATGATGATAAAACAATTGATAAGGTGGGTTTTTTTTACACAAAACTAGTTTTTATTAAAAATTAGATCAACTAAATTATATAACTCAAAAATAATCTTATAAGTGAGGACATTCTAAATTAAGTACCATACCCTGTAACCAAGAAAATAAAAATCAGAAGATTAAATACTAACATAGTAAAAATCTTATTTCCATAGAATAATAAATTAACTTGACCATTTTGTTTAAATGCAACAAAAATAGGAAAAATGCACAAAAAAACTGGAATGTAGTGTTATTTAGTAATACTTAAACAACAGTTTTAAAACTTATGAACATAATTTTAAAAATATAGCTAATATGAGAAAAAGATCAAAAAAATACTTTTAATTTAAAGTGTGATATTATTTACTTATATTACATTCATTTGTAAATTTTAAGGCAAAAAAAGACAACCTTTAATCATAATTTAAAATATATAAACCCTTCATAAGCATAATGTCTTATTTCTGTGGTTTTGAATGGTTAGTATAATATTTGTGTACAACTAGTTAAAATCTAACTATAAATCAAGGATTTTAATCGTTTACATTTTGTCTTAAAAACTTTTCACACGTTAAGTTAAGAAACCATAAATTTTATCAAATAACAAATTAAGCATACTTCCATGAAAAAATATATAGGAAAGAAAATAATAGGAACCCATAATGGTCAAATATGATGATTACACTTTCCCCACTTTTCAAAGTCACCTAATTTCACGAAGAGGTAGTTTACTAGATTTTCATTATTATTAATATTTTTTACCTTTCTTTTTTAGATCAGATTAACATTAAATTCACTTGTGAATGGCTGTGTATCAACTGTGGCCTTTTAACAAAGTCGCTGATAGGAGAAATAAACCATATCTACCTCCTCGCTACAACTAACACTTATCTCCCCCATTATATGGCTTAGGTAAGAGAAAGGTGAAGCAAGTTCAGGGGTGTACTGACCGGTACCAAGCAGGCCAGGACTAAAAATATTAAAGCACTAAACATACACCCATAAAACCACTGAAGCTATGTTTCAGTGAAAGCTAAAGTGGTGAGGTGAAGTATTTATAATTTTATTACTAATACATTTAATAACCAGGCATTTCAGTTGCATTAATGATGAATTACATCGATATTCAGCCCACTTGAAACATCAGCTTCTACTTTCTTCTGACTTAAGTAAAGATACTTATCAATTGTTGGACAATAGCTGAGAGTTTTTTTAAATATATATATTTATGTTTTTAAAATGATTCTCCACTCGATAATTGTGTAGATTACAAATCTAGTAACAGTCAGTATTCATTAAACAAATGATTTTTAAATTTGGCTTAAGAGATTGTTTATAAACAACACAAAGAAACAACAAACGAGACGATTTTACATTTAATTACATTGTATAGCTCCAAAAACGATGTATTTTGGGCACCTTCAGACTTACTCACTGGCAAGGAGGTAGTTATGGTTTATTTATACCACTGTAAGTCAGGTTTGATTGATAACAAAATATGTTAGTCGATCATGAGCAGTAAATGGTGTGACATGGAAGGAAATTGGGCAATACCAGTGGCGGTTCTAGAGCTTGGCTACAACACGTTCCTTAATAGTGAATTAATTAAAGAATTAGCAATGAAACACTTTTTACCAGTTACAGAGAGATTTCAAGCAAAGATATATATCTGTATCTCTTTGACAACATTTGAAATCCTATTTGAGATCAACTGTGGGTAATCTAAAGGAAAAAATACTTCAAAAACAATAATACCAATTCACTAGCGGTTTTTTATTTCTCTTCTTTTATATTTATAGAAATTAACAATATCGAGAAATTTTTTTTTATCGCTAGCCATCAATTAAAATTCAAATAATAAGTTTTACACTAAATGTTGAAATAAATAAAAACAATCCAAACAATTAATATCAAAAAATTGTTATTTAAAAAAAATTAATGAGATTTTAAAAATTACATATTTTCTTACTATTTCCACAAAAACCTTCTTTCCAGGCCCAACATAAAAAATTATTGTAGCCGGCTATTTGGTTACACATAGTTGAGCAGTTTTCTACCAGGGCAACACTAACGTAAAGGTTCCTCCACCATACAATAATTTTATCTCCGTCTCTCTTTGAGTGACTTTCTTATTAAAAACATACAACAGGTGCATAAACTTTGACAATGTTTGTAAGGGGGATAAGGGAATGCTGCGGTCAATTAATATTTCTATTTATGATGATAGCCTTTTACTCACAACTTTTTGAGTATAAATACCCACCTCGGTAGCCACATGGTCTAGTGTGCTAGTCTCATGTTTGGCTAAACTGCCAAGTATGGAGAGATTGGGGTTCGGTTCCGGTCGGGTGCACTGTGTAATATAAATATGATTTTTTTTAGCAAATTATCAGAGCTATTATAATAAGACCCGATTGGATATTTATATCAGTTTTATAATATAATGTATTATGTGACAGTACTTGGATTTTAGGACACACAATCATGTTACACCTTCTCTCTTTTTTAACTCAAAAGGGAACGAGACTTTCTCTCATGATTATATTTAAATTTTGTTAAAGGAATTAAACAATATATTAGAGGATAATTTTAAAGGAACAACTATGACTTTCTGGTTGTTATTTATGAGAGTAATTATAAAGGTATTTTGATTGTACACTATCTAAATGAAATTAGAGAAACTTGGATAAAGAGTAGCTTTTTGCTCTGATACCACACAGCCCAAAATTAACTATTTATGCTTATCAGGATAAACTGGATCATCTTGACCAAAACTATATTGAAGTTCCTTTAATAAATTATAATAAAAGAGTAAGAGAAAATGAAGACAGCTAAGGACACCTTGAATGAGGTCAATTTAATTAATGTTTATTTTTTAATTTATTTGATATTGATTTGATTTGTTTAAATTATTTTTTATTTTTGCTGTGCCTCTGAATGTAAAAAGGCTAAGAATATAAATAAGTTTATTACTGTCATACGAGATCAATGTTTGTGACTTCCTAGTTATTTTATTAATATTATTTCTTTGTTATCTTGATTCATTATTATTATTATTATTATTATTATTATTATTATTATTATTATTTACCTTAAATTTAACATGGGATCCGAACCACGGCGGAAGCCTGGCATTCCACACATTCACAAGTTGTGATTAATACACGTATTGTCAGAAGTGAAGGAAGGGTTTGGCAAGCAGATAAATCTGTGCCGGGACCGAAGATTGAACCTCGGACCACTAGCACACAAGTCTGACACCTTATCCCTAGACAGACAGGTCACCAACTTGATTCACCTGTTCGAGTCATACTCATATGTCATAATTAGGCTAATATGTTAAGGATGAGGTAGGTTGTAATTTAGAGAAAGTGTACCCACATTTGTGTGGAAGTTGAGTGGAAAACAATTTAGGATAAACCATCATCATTTCACTTAATCGGGATTCAAACCCCAATCTTCCCATCATCGGCAGGCCAATTTATTGAAAAAGGAACGCCAAAGACTTTGGAGTATTTGACTACCACAGTGGTTCTCTAACTGGGGTACGCGTATCCCTAGGGGTAGTTGGGCACCTTTCAGGGGATAGGAGAGCAGATCTCAAGGGAAATTTGGCAAAATGAAAAGGGACTTATGGAAAACTCTAATTGTAGGCTTTTACTGTTATCTGGTTATTTCCACACATCATTTTCTCCTATTTGCTCTCAGCTGGAGACCAATTTCTGAGAATTTTCAACCATTTACTTGAGACCTTATACGTTAGCAGTTATATTTCTTATAGAGTAATTTGAGCATATTTTCTGAACAGTAATGACTTGGTAACATAATCTTTCTCTCTCAACAATATTACTCAAACTCGCAACGCAGTTGTAGAGATGTATTGTGATAATGTTTATATATTAATTAGTTCCAATCTATTTGTTTTTATGTATTATATATCGGCATATTCATGACAATGTTACTCAGACATATAATGCATGGTAAGGTGACTTTCCAAACAAAATTATATTGCTCGTTTGAATGAAATGAGACAAGAAGTTAAAGAGTTTCCCTCTCTGACAGCAAGTGTGAGTTTAGTAACAGATTTAAAAATGAGCAGTGGATGTGCAGGCTAGCTTTCATGGCTGACATATTTTAGCGACTGAATGAGCTGAATAAAGGTCTGCAGGGTAAACACACAACACCCTTCATGGTTCATGACAAAATAAAAGCTTTAAAAAATAAACTTCAATTTGCAACAAAAGAAGTTGTGAAGGGACAAATGTAATTCTTTCCAGCTTTAGAAAATTTCGTAGAGGAAAGTGAATTGAACTTCATGATTTTGTTGTCAATTACATAAAAAAGCATTGTCTCCTACATGGTCTTGAACTAGTATGTTCACCTTCTTTCCATGTTACATAGGATTCAGTCATTGGTGGACCATGAGGATTTTAATCCTCGTGTTTGTTAGCGCCAGTCAGCTCAGGGTGCAAGTGAATAGTTTAGGATGAGTTATCCTTAGATATAAATAAACACGAGTTACTGATTTGCTTAAATTGACACATCTGGAACCGCCACTATGGGATATCCAAAACCACCTTTGTCAACTCAGATATTATATACCACATGCTTCACTTAAGACACCGAAGAATTTTTTTTTGCCATATAGTTACGATGAATTCAAATGGAAAAGTGCATGTAAATGACCAAAATTTCCAGAAACCCTTCCAAACATTAACACATGCTGTGAGCTGCTGATAGTAGGATAGCTACTATTCATGCTTAGGAATTGGCTTCTTTGTTTTAACACACAAATTTAAATTAATAAAATTATTAAAAATGTAACCCTGTTATTTTCACATGGTAAAAATCTTTAAAAAGTGCATAACAATGACATGTATTTAATAATTCATATGTTTTTAAAATTTATTCTCCTTTTAAAAAAAATCAAAGATGTACTGCTTAAATTAAAAATGAACTAAATCCCACAAAATAAGTTATATATTCTAACCTGATATAAAAATAAAACAAACCCACAAAAATGTTATCTCAGTATTTTGTAGACTTGGTTATTATATGAAAATGACTATCTCAGTTTAACTGCATGTAAACAAGGGTGACTTGGGAAGGGGCGAGAAAGTATTGGCACTTTATTTTTGTTTATAAAGGTATAGATAGCATCAAAAGTGGAACAACTTTTGCACATTCCCTCATACATCTTTCTTGTAGTTTGCATCCTTGAATTGGGGATATATATATATAGTTATTTTTTTGCTAAGAGTATAAAAATAGACACATTAAGCTGCTCAACCATATTTTCAAAGTCAACAAATATGAATTCAGCACGAATGTGTTATAATGGAAATTATTTTGACAACATTCACAGTGAACATAGAATTAAAAAAAAAAAAGTAATACTTGTGAGGGAGTGCAACAAAGCAATTTCCACAAGTTTATAAAAACAAAAACATTTGCAGCTTGTGGGTTGTAAGAGGTCATGGCGAGGGTCTATAACAATTTGGTGTTAATGTTTGCTCAATACCTCTGTTGGAATTCGTGGTGCCATCTATTAAAGTCAATATGGAAAACAACTATAGAGCCAGTAGCTAATCCAGCAAGTAGAAACCTGGAAGAAATTTAAACATTTAAAAATATTACTTTTATTCAACTGTAAGGAGCTGTCCCATAAGCTATGTCAAGCTGTTTTTTTACCCTCCTACATCCTAATCCCATGTCACAAATTAGCATAATTTTGTGAACCACCCTTCTAATATTATGTCACAATATTAAGTAGCACCCCTCCCCCCCTATCTAAATAGTATTTAATAGAATTTTTAATTATAGAGCTTATATAAACCTTAATGTGTTTACCATGCTCAACAATCAAAGCCAATGTGCCGATCGTTGTTTGTTTATTAACACTGCCCAATATGTTTAATTATTGTAGTATGACATTACACATTATCCGATTCCTCCTCCTACCCTCATCTCGCTTGGTCACGCCAAGACCCCCCCAATATCCCGATATGTGTATGTGGTTTATGAGGAAGCCATGGGAACGAGGTTTGTGAGGAGAATTTAAGCTGTCATGAGGAGAAATAGGATTATAGGATTATGAATTAAATTATCTGGAAAAGAGTGGGGATACAGGGAGATATTAGAGGAAGCAAAGGTGAGATGGTATGGGCATATAATGAAGATGGGATGGGAAATGAAAGGATTCCAAGGAGAATGATGGAAGTTGAGGGTTTTGAGGGAAAATACCACAAGGGAGACCAAAAGAGAAATGGAAGGAGACGATAAGAGCAAGTGCGGGAGTGAGAGTAAACAAACGGAAGCAAATAAAGGAGAAAGAATGGTGGAAGGACAAAGGAAAATGGAGAAATTTCACAAACTGAACTTGACACAGGCCGGAAACAGTTGTTGATAATGATTCAATATACCCATGCCTCAAGTAAATTTACAAAAGTAATTACTAATTTATGATATTTGCTACCCCACGCCTACATTCTCCATGCAACCTTTCATTGATTAAATTTGTTAGGATAAAATTGAAACGTGCTCATTTTAATGACATGTGATATATTACCTAAAAAGGTCTTAGACTTAGGCCAGATAATCGGTAAATGTTCCTCGAGACGAAACAATATAATATAACACTTGCTACAAAAATCAGGCATCATAAAGACAGATGAGAATGTTAAATGTGACTGAATCAGGCATAAAATGTCTTTACACCCGGTCGTACACAAATGTAAAACTAAAAACAAAAAAAATTAACTATAGATATCACTCCACTACATACATCCCACTGTGTCGTTAATATACAGAATTTTTTGTGGCGCTTCAAATGGACGCACCAAGGTCTTTGAGCAGTTAAGTGTCTTTGAAGACCTACCGAGCGAGCTTCACTGCTCTGTCTGACCTGTTATCGTTTAATTCAATAGGAGTACTACTTTGGTCTCATTTGTCACTCACTTTAAGCAACATTTACCGGTCGTCAGGGTGTAACATTATACTCTGAACCTCAATAATTGAGCTGTGGCAATTAAACCTAATTTTTAGAGTGGGTTTTTGTGTTTCTTATTGTTTTATATAAACAATAGACTAGTTCAGCATCACTCAGGTAAATGTGCTAGCTATCTTCCTTATTTAAACCACGATTTAGCCTAGTGCTCTATTCCAAATAGCTTTAATTATATAACCAAGTACAGCGTAGCCTGTAAGGTGGGGTGGAAGCGAAGTTAAATTGAGAAGAGTATTTTTGCAATTTCTATATCAAAACAATTTCCTGGTTAAAGAAATTAAATAACTCTCCAGTAGAAACATAGAGCCAGTTTCATAATCAGACTTAGCACGCCTCAAGTAGTGGCACTATTCTAAATACAGGATGACACTGAGACCAGAATAGAATTGGCCAGTTTCATATTTGAAACTGGTCCCTTCCATTTGAGTTTAGGTAGGCATCGTCTTGTATTCAGTATAGCAGCACACTTGAGGCGTGCTAAGCCTGACTATGAAACTAGCACAAAGAATTTAATTTTATTCACATAGTAATATCAAGAGTTCTTGAATGTTTGTCAAGGGTGTCCTGGAATTTAATGACAACTTTCTCGTCTAATGTTGTTATGTTCATGGCAAATATTCAAGATTTTTTTATATCCCCATGTGAATAAAATTAAACTATCTGTCTACTGGATCAATATTTATTTATTTTGGCAAAAAAATAAAATGTTGCTATAAAAACCGCAAAAACACTGCTCTTAGCTTGAATTACCTACAAACCCACCTGCTGGCTGCTGTTGCAAGTACTCCCAAGAACTGAGGTAGTTTCATGCACAACTTACTTCTGGTCATGGGTGAGCGCGAGCGACCTAACACTGCTGTCACAAGCTGGGAATGCGTAGAGTAGGGCTAGATTGAATGTCCGCCAGACCTCCACGATACCTTTGTCCCCTCCCGTCATTAGGTACTCTCCATCCCGACTCAGGAGTAGACACTGCGGGAAAAATAACATAACTTCACTAAAGATTACGGCATAAACCGAATTATCTACCGAAGAAAAAGAAACCAATGTTTTAAAATTCATTTAAGCGAAAAATCACAACACTAGACACGGGAATTGAACCCGAGACTTTTGTCTTTGTGTGCCAATGATCTATCACTGATCCATCCTGGTTCATCTTGTAGTCAAGGCTATGTTTCACTAGTTGTATTATTAAGTCTATTGGGCCCAAATACAAGTTGAACCAGGATGTGTAGAGCATTGGCGCACAAAGCCAAATAACACAGGTTCTATTACTGTGTCCAGGTTGTAATTTTTCCCTTAATTGAATTTAATTTCCCTATCAGAAATGATCCTGTGGACAACTATCACAAATTAGTTTGTAATGCGCATGGATTTTAAAAAAGAAGAGGAGAGTGGCTTTCTTTCACCATCAATTGTCAAATATTAATTTATAAGCGATTGTGTCTTTAGTCAGGCCTAAACATTAGAGTTCTAAAATATTATGGATGAACAAAAGTATAATAGTTAAATATGAGCTCACCCAAGATTTTATTTACTATCAACTCAAATATATTCCTAATCAAATACAATATTATATTAAAAATATTTTATTGAATATAATTAAATCCTTAACTTGGTGCTTTGAAAACAAAGCTTTAAACCATTACCAAATTTAATCTTATTTTGTGATAAAGAATTTGAATAGTCTATCTAATTAAATTTTTTTAAATTGCTAATATTAATATTGAACTGTTTAAAACTTACTAAAACGTTTGAAATAAGAGTGAAATGTTTCCATAAAATGTTATTTAACTTATGTTTAATTAAAACATAATTGAAAGAATTTACCAAGTTTTGTCAATTTCTCTAGTCATTGTAAACTTAAACTCATCATGGGTTGATTATGGCTACTGTCAAAGATTTTAAATGTAATTAACAAGTTTAAATTTAAGATTTTAAATGTACTTAGTTAGACTATGTAACTAAATAATATATGGACACAGACCTTATCAAGTCCAAATCTGAATATAGTTTGACCAAAAAATATGTACATGCATGAATAAACTCAAGTTCATGCATTTATTGCCAAATGGACAAATTATTTCTAAGCCCTTCCTGATGATTGGGGTGGTTAAATATACAATGTCAAAAGAGCAAAAAAAGTCTAACATCTTACCTCAGTTAGTAACGTGACTGTCTGATAAGTTAAGGGTCACAGGTTCGATTCCCGGCATGCCCGAAAAATGTATGATTGGTGAAATGTGGGTTCACCCTTTCACAGTGATGAATTAATGACATAGGGGCTGGGTGTTGTGTCTGTTCTAGATTTAAATTAGTTTATAAGTCATGCACTGATATAATCAGTTGGTTGGGAAAGTTTACTTTAAATACCTAAACATTTAAATATTTTTTTCTGCCGATTTCACAACTTGCCTGTAGATTGTCATTATGGGATTCTTGCCGTAGTCTTTTCCCATTGATTGTGAAGGCTGCTATGTGACCACGCTCATAGTTGACCACAATCACTCCCTCGCGAGACATGGCGATGTTTTCTGGTGACAGGAAACCAGACGGAGGTTCCAAAGATCTCAATAGGTCTCCGAACGTTGTGTGGACAAGCACCGGGCCATCTGGTTCATAATTAGTCAAATATTGATGTAATTTCCTTAAAGTAATACATAGAAATCTATTTTGTGGAAGTGAGGGGCATATAATGTATCGAGGATATAATTTTTATACTTTTATTTTAAATTGGGGATTTTAAGGTCACTTTAAATATGTATAGCAATTTTCCTTCTGAATATCAATTCATAAGCTTGACCTTATAATGTGTTGCCTTTGTAATTAAGTCATCTTCCATGCTCTGTAATAGTTGTATTTTTTATGTTTTAAGATCCATTAATATCCTCATTTACAATCTTAAAAAAAGAAATGGAGGGGAAAATTCCTGGTTTTCCCTTCAGTCTTCTCCCCAACTTGGTGTATATGCCCTAGAAACAGTGTTTATTTATCATCATCTTAGACCAACTAATCTAAGGGAACAATTGGAATAAAGTTTTTTTTAATGTACCAATAGTTGCCTGGTAAAAAAAGAAAAAAAAACCACAATCTTGAAAATATCAGCACTGGCAAAAATGTCAACCCAATAATTATCTACACAAAGATAGAGTTAATCACCATAGCAAAATAATTTTGATGTTCTGTGTGAACCAATGAGCAAATGAGTCTTAAAAAAGTCCTGACTTGTTTAAGTGAGGAATAAACTCTCGCCTAAAAAAGTCAGAGAGATACCGAGTAATGCGAATGTTGCACTCACTCTGTGAGCCAGATACGACGAGTCCCAACTCTGCAGATATGACCACACTGGTGACAGGCTGCTCGTGGCCAGTGAGGGTGGCCCGGGGCGTAGGGACCTCTCCTTCTCCCACAATGGTCTGTGTGCGGGCGTTCCAATGCCACAGCAGCACTGTACAGTCTGCAGACCCTGACGCAATGTAGCAGTCGGAGGTTATGTTGCATTCAGACCGAGAGAGACACGTCACAACGCCGTAGTGGCCAAACACTATCTGCACAATTTTGGCTGTAAAAAAAAATCCTTCAATGTAAATGCCTCTACAAAAGAGTGACTCAAAATACAGTAAAACCTTGGATTGCGAGTAACTTGGTTTGCGAGTGTTTTGTAAGACGAGCATAAATTTTCAATACACTTTAACTTGATAAACGAGCGATATCTTGCAATACGAGCAGTTTCATTGGATAGGTTCTTTGTTAAAGTAGCACAAAAATAAAAATATTTGAGTGAGCCAACATATAGCAGTGATTCCGTTAGTGACAGTGAAAGTCGTCCTAAGCAATAACACACCTCCTCCACTCATCTCTCTCGTCCACCTCACACCAGCCACGATTAAATTTAATAAATAGATTTGATTACAGTACAGTTACATTTAAATAACGAAATTAAAAAAGGTATTAATCATTTTTATATTAAATATTTTTGGGTTGTGGGACGAATCATCTGAGTTTCCATTATTTCTTATGGGGGAAATTCGCTTTGATATACGAGTGCTTTGTATTACGAACACGTTTACGAAACGAATTATGCTCGCAATCCAAGGTTTTACTGTAATAAACTCGAAGAAGTAGTAACTTTTTCAAAAACTTCTTTTTAACATCACATCTTACCACCTGTTTGGGTTATACAGCTCTGTACATTACACTAATTTGTTAAGGATTAGGAAGGTCGAATTAAAGGAAGTGTACCCGTATTTGCGTGGAGGTAGAGTGGAAAACCATTTAGGAAAAAAAAACTCAATATACCTGACCAGGATTTAAACCCCGATCTCCACATTTTTAGCAGTCTAGTCTATTGCGGGAGTGACGCTTGAGATCATGAGGCTACCAAAGCGGGTTTCAAAAGCATAAATTTAACACAAGTTCAGAAATAAACTATCAGAAGAACAAAATCGTGTGTGGAATTGAAGGGATGCTACTATAAATTTGGTAGCTATATATGGACGAAGGTACATGAAAGAGGGATAAAATACTCCAAAGGGAACAAACATAATCTGGTTTATACAATGAAAAGAACAACACAATCCACACTTTACATTGCTGTCACTGGACTGAGAGTTAATGGCTTCCTTCTGAAGGAAATTGATCGTTACTGCCCAATCCAGTTATCTATGTTTCCTTCTACCAGAACTTATCAGTAGGGAGTGTGAAACGCACAGAGAAACTTCCTAAAAGAGAAAACCAAAAAACACAAAAGGGGGGAAAATAGATTTAAAAAAATATGACAGGACACTTAGATAGAAACATGTAAAAGGAATTAATGACAAAAAGGACAAACATAAAAAATTGACATTGTTCCTCACAAAGAGAATAAAGGTTTGCCCCTAAAGAAATGACGTAGTTTCAAACCTGTTTCTGTGGAGAATACTCTGAAGCTGTTATCCCAGAAGCCACAGGCGACCAAGAATCGGCTGTCGACTGTCGTCACGAAGCAGTTTGAGCGGATGCGCAGTTTTTGACTGAAGTTGTCTCCTAGATGCCTTCTTAGAGTTGGGTTGGAGTTATTACCAGTCTGAGCTGTGATAAATGATTATAGCTACAATTACCACTAAACCAGCAATTTACTTTTAAGAAGGGGGTCAAGAAATCAAGGCTATGGCCAGAATACAATTTTTAGGAGGTGGGAAGTGTGTGGGGGAGAGGGGCAAGAGGGGAAAAGAAGAGGGGTGAATATGGTAACTAATGGAAACAATTTAAGTAATGTAGGTAGCTTTATAAAAATGCATTTAAACTAGTATTATTTCTGTACTTTTTTCCAATTTGTAATTCAGGGGCACTCTTAATCTGTGTTGTGGTTTACCTTTTGAATATCAACTCATCAACTTTGTATTAAAATAGAAGCACATACATTTTTGAGATCCTCAGTATGCACTGTATAATATTTGTGGGCTACTGCTTCAATTATTTTTGTAGAACTTTAAATGATTCCAGGACTATTAAAAAAGGTATGCGCCCTCATCTTCCTTTATCACTTACTTCAGACGACATTTAATGATTCTTTGGCTATAACCTTACCTTACTCTATAATTGTGTCCAAGGTATTTTACTATTCATTGTATGCTTGAAAATGACCAAGAAGAGTGAAAGGGGAGGATAGAAGATTTAGGACTCTACTAGCACACGTTGATATCATAAAGTTAGGGTGCCATTGTCCAGTATAAGAGGAAGGTCTCAACCGCTAACAAACTAGGTAAGTACCGGTAGCTAATATAACTGAGGAAATATGTTAGTAATAAATTTTAAAATATTGACTGCTAAGTGTCAGTACTCACACAAGACGGGATCCATAGAGAGAGGGAGGTTAGCAGTCGGCGTCTGCGGAGTTTCCGCGTAGCTTGGGGACTGCACGGTGGCTGTGGCAAAAAACAAGAAATATTTCTTGATATTAATACTGGACTAGTAATACTGGTAGACATGGAATATCCCAAGAAGAATGATGGAGCAGGTAACAGCAAGTGTGTGAATGTGAGGAGAAGAATGAACACAAGTAAAGGAGGAAGAATGATGAAAGAACAAAGGAAAATCAAGGTATTGCAAAACTGACTCGGTAAAAAATAAGAAACAGATAATGTTGAATATTATGATATTAAAAACATTAATGAAGAGGCACCACAATAAGAACAAAATTATTTGAAAAAATTGAAACATGCCAATTAATTACCTGCATAGGTAGAATTCCACCTATTGACAGCAAACTGTTGGCTGGTAGTAACCGTGACGACTGATGGCAGAGGCAGCTGAGGGTATGTGTTGGCCGATATGTGGCACACAGGCGAGTTGGACACAAACTTCATGGTCATGCATACATCATCCGGGATGCTCGAGAACATCATGGGCGACTGCAAAGGATGGAGAATCCACTGATAAAACTCTTGTTTTAATTTATTTGGTGCAAAGATTTAATGGTAAAATTAGCTTCAAATATCAAATAATGCCACAATAGAAAGTTTCAATCCAATTTTTATGAAAAAAAAATATTTATACATCACAAAGTCTTTAATTTAATTTAAATTTAGAGTTATGGATTCATAGTGTAATTATTAAGATAGATCTGTAGAAGATGTGAGAAAAGCTCAATGTTTGTGCAGTTTTTAGAGCAAAACTTTTTGGTTAAAAGAAATCGAATATTGATCCAGTAAAAACATAGAGTTTGATTTTCTTGACATGTTAAAATCAATAGTTATTGAATATCTGCCAAGGGTGTCCTGGAATTTAATGACAACGTTTTATTTTCATTCAAAAAGTTTCTCATCTAATGTCGCTGTGCTCATATTCAACAGGTGACATCACTATGTGAAGAAAATTAAGACTATATGTTTGTACTAAAGCAACATCTAATTTATTTTGGACAAAAAACTGATATAACACTAACCTTTTCTTGTACTACATACATCCCCACCTTAATATGAGAATATTTAGGCAGAATAAAACACTTAAGAAAAATGACAGATAAGGTCCAATTGAAATAAAAAGTTTATACATAAAATAAAGAACAAGAAAGAGGGTTTATTTCTTTAAGGAAAACGTCTTTGCCCTTTTTGAGGTAATTTGTAATATATATTTGGAAGAAGGTACGGGAAGGGTGGATATAAGCATATAAAAGGGGATGAACACAATATGGATTTTACAATGAAAAGAACAACACAGTTCACACTTTACAACGCTGCCATTAGACAAAGAGGTAATGGCTGCCTCTTGAAGAAAATGGGTTAGTAAAAAATAAAAGGAAGAAATATAATATGGATATTATATTGAAGAGATCAACACATTTCACACTTTAGCTGCCACGAGAGAAAAAGGAAATGGCTGCTTTTCTAAGAAAATATATTATCACTTAACGCCTCAATTTAGAGTACTTTTGAAACTATTCAGCAGGGAGAGTGAATCAACGAACTTCCTAGAAGAGGTAACCGGAAACCAAAGGGGAGTAAAAGTAAAATAATGGAGAATTGAGAAGATCGAGGAAAAAACATGCTAACTCTCATAGACTTTGATGGGATATATATTCACTAGTTAAGCTTATATAAAATCTGTAAATCTAGCTAAAAAAATCAAATATTTGTTGATATTAGTTAGCTATCCTCAAGGCCTGGAGTGACTATAAAATCAACTTGTAGTTTAAGAGGTAAGCTACTAAAAACCACTACTAAAACTTTTTTTTTTCCCTTTATAAAATTAAGGTTATCATGTTTTGCCCCAACCCTACCAATGTTTCTAACCTTTAAATAGGAAAATATAAAAAAAAACAATTAACACCAAAGGACGAACATATAAAATGTGGTCAATGTTACCAGATGCATGGCTGAGCTTCTTGGCGGATGAGGTTCCATCAGCAGCTGTGAAGGGGTTTGGCCAAAGTTACGAATCTGGTTCTCAATCGCCTGGAAATTAAAACAAGTCAGAAGTAGATTGAGCACACCTTTATCTTATTTCAATTATGGATTAAATAGATAGGCTATTATATTTATTGATCATGGTTATATTCTTATTAGCGTCTTACCACCCATTCGGGTTGTACGCACTTACGCTAATGTGTAATGGCAGGGTGATTGTGAGATGAAATGGAGGACCTACAGTTTAATGTGGAATCCGAACCATGGTGGAGGCCTAGCATTCCACACATTCACAAGTTGTGATTAATACACGTCTTGTCAAAGGTGAAGAAACAGTTTGGCAATCAGATAAATCTCTTCCGGGACAAAGGATTGAACCCCGGACCTCCAGCACAGAAGTCTGACACCTTACCCCTAGACCGCCAGGTCACCCAATCATGTTTATAGCCATATCTAAATATCCTATTCTTTTAAATTGAAAAATGACACCTGGACATGGAAATCGAACCCGGGACCTATGACTTAGTATGCCAATGCTCTAACCACTGCGCTATCCAGTAACTGTCCCATGCTCAGCAGGGTCATTCTTCAGTCACATTTTAAGGCAGTCACCCGCATATGAAATCCATTATAAACTATATTAAAAAAATAGGACATTAGTATTTTTTTATATGAAATAAAAAGATTACTAGGGAAAAGTGAACTACCGTAACCATGGCATTGAGGAGATAAATCATTTAGATTCTTTGGAAAAATTTGTTTGTCTAAATACTAATCACCTATCTTTTAATATTACACTTTTTTAAATACACTTGTGTTAGCAAATCTGTATCTAATATAGATGGGTCAAATCTTTAGGCCTATATTTCTCAAATCCACATTTTTAATTTTCTTTTAAATTTCAAATTCAAATTTTAAAACTTGAATCTTTAAAAATATACATTTTTAATCAAAGTGAAAATATTTGCAAATGTAAATTTTAAAATGGAAAAGATCTTGTGAATGACGAAAATTACCACAGACCCTTACAAACATTAAAATATGCTGTGAGCCGTTGATAATAGGATAGCCACTATTCATGCTTAAGAATTGGCTTATTTATTTTAACACACAAATTTAAACTAATAAAATGATTTAAATGTAACCCTGTTTTCACACTAACTTGTGAGGTACATAATAGCTTCTTAATGAAGTAATGTTACGAAGGAATGAAATGAGTATTTGGGATACTGTGAGGCAAACTATAAGGCTGATTTAGTGAATTAATTATTACTGCTGCTAAAATTAAAGATACATATTTCACTAGGTTTTTAGCATCATGTCTTACTATCTATTCGGATTATATAATTATGTACTAATTACGCATATGGTTTTATATCTCTATAAGGCTATAAGGAAAACCTCTTTTCGCTTTATGAGGTAATTTTATTATATTTGGAAGGAGGTATAGGAAAGGTGGATAGAAACATATAAAAGGTACGAACACAATATGGCTTTTGCAATGAAAATAAGAACACAGGTCACACTTTACATTACTACCAGTGAACGAAGAGGTAATGGTTGCCTCTTAAAGAAAATCGATTGTCACCACCCAATCCCTCGACCTAGGTTTCATTCTATCGGAATTCATCAGGGAGGAGTGTGAAACGCACAGCACAACTTCCTAAAAGAGGAAACAAAAAAAAACACAAAAGGGAGAAAATGGAAAATTGAAAAGATGGTTTTAGGGATTAGTGAGAATATATTTAGAGGAAGTGTACCCACATTTGTATGGAGGGAAAGTTAAAAACAATTGTGGAAAATCCACCCTCAGTACACCTGACCGAGATTCGAAACTCGACATAAACAGTCTAGTCTATTGTAAGAGTAGCATGTTAGAGCAGTGGTTCTCAAACTGGGGTACGCAAGCACCTTTCAGGGGGTATGCAAGCAGCTCTCAAGGGAAAGTTGGCAAAATAACAGGGGACTAAAGGAAAACCCTAATTGTTGGCAATTAACGTTATCTGGTTATTTACACCCCCTTTTTCCCAAATTTGCTCTGGGCTGGAGACTGATTTCTGAGAATTTTCATCCCTCTACCTGACACCTTCTACATAAGCAGTTTATTATGTCTTTTTCAACACTGTATCTCTGTTAGAGTGATTTTCACCCATAGTGTACCTAAAAAATAAGTACCACAACAGGATAAATTTGGAGCCGGACATCCGCTTGAAAGTTTTAACTGGCCAACCAGACATAAAAAATTGTGCCAAGCCATGCAGCCACACCTCTCAAATTGAAAACTTTGGGATTCATAATATACCAGCTTCAGAACTACAATTAAAAATTTTGATTTGAAAATATTGTGTCTATGTTTACTTTTTTTCTTTATTTTTGAACGAATTTGTGAAGAAAATTTATACCACTTTTTACTGATCAAAAGATTCTCAATAAGAGATCATGTTAAGGCTATAACAGTAGGAATCTCTCTAACTATACTCCATTCACGGTAGAAATTACTCTCTGAAAGGTCTTTTTTCCTACCAATATCCTATTATATAATATATTTCTGGTAGGGAAAAAGGCCTTTCAGAAAACAATTCCTACGGTGAACAGACTTTAGCTTTGTCACATTTGAAATATTTTGATTACGGATATTTTTTACCACTAGATTATATAGATCAATAATTTACCAAGTGGTCATATTTTTTAAAGCCTGTCATTTGGAAATTTTTTATCTTGGGGGTATATTAAACTTTTAGTCATGGGCAAGGATAAACACTCTAAAAAATGTTTGAGAACCTCTGTGTTAAACCATGCTGCTACCAAAGTGGGTTTCACTATGTTTAATTCCTGTACAGTTTATTAACGGGTTGTCTTAACTTAATCCTTATACAAACCAATATTAAAAAAAGATCAACACTAAATTTATACCTTAATAATTAATTGAGGCCTCATATGTAGAGGACGATCTCCGTACATCCATTACAAACTCTGCCTCTTGCCTTAAAATTTAAGTGAAGCAAAACCCTCGGCATGGGATGATTCCTGGATAGCTCAATGGTTAGAACATTGATGTACTAAGTCAAAGGTCCCGGGTTCAATTTCCATGTCTAGGTGTCATTTTTCAATTAAATAAAAAAGATATTTAGATGTGACTACAACCGTACTTTACAACTATAATAGCTTTTATATTTAATCCATCTAATTGAAAGTGATATTAATAATTATTTCAATGTGCTAAGCTATACCAACTTAGATAATTAAAATAAAATACACCAAAATCCCTTAAAAAAACTAATATGAGAGACGATGATTATCACCTCCTTCATGACTGGGTCAGTGATGGTGTCCATGTCCACACTACCCTCATATGTTAAGTAGTAGAACACGTTAGTTGCTCTCACAGCCTCAGGACCTGAAAAACACAATATTATTCACTAAAGATGTTGTCTACCCTTGATATAGCAGCAAGTCCGGACTAGATTTCCCAAAATTTGATATTTTATGAGGCAAGTTTTAAATATATAATATTGTTACAAGAACTATAATTTAGAAATGGGTAAAATCTTAAATTTAAAAAAAATCTTAAATCTAAATTCAAACCCTCGAATCTTTTAATCTGTACAATTTTATTTAAAGTAAGAATATTAAAAAAACGGTTCAAAGTCATGTATATTATGTCATAATAAATAAAGAGAACACTTTTTTTAATATAAATTAATTATATTAATACAGCTATTTTATACTTTTTTTTTACTCTACAAAATACACACGTTTATATAATTCCTTTTACCAATTGCTTACAAAATGTTATTTGAAGTTCAGGGTGATTGTAAATGAAATACTTTGTTGGGATTTTTATGAATCTCGAATCTCTTGAATATCATAGGATTTGAGAGATTTGAGTGTCTCGGCCCTACTATAAATTCTTAAATAATTTTAAAAAAAGAGTCCAACACTGTCAAGAAATTAATTTTTGGTCTTGAAGTAGTATTTTTGTCATTTTTTTTTTAACCATTTATAACTTAGTATACTTAGTTTATTTACAAAAATGGCCAGTAGGAATCTTCCTGTCAAGATGCAGAAACAAAAAAATCAGTGATGTATGTGTATAATTAGAAGAGGAAACAAGAAAACATTAGTTTTGAAATGCAAATCAATTCTGTCCAGACACAAATAGTAGAGTGAGTGTGTGTACTCGTCAGTGGAAGCGGCTAAGTTTTATTAGCAGTTAGAGGTGTGAAAAGTGTACTTTTTCAATTATAAGTTGGATTTAATCAAATATATTAAATATTCTCGAAGTTTAAATATTTTTTTATTAATTGTTTTATGCTTTAAAAATATCATATTGTGCTTAACATTATAAGTTTATGCATTAAAATCACCTAGAAAATGTTTTCTTGCACAGTATGATGAAATATTTCATTCTAACCTGGTAAATTAAGTTATTATCACAGCATGCAGTTCAATTAATTCAGATTTTTTCATAGGTTTATCAATTTAAAAGAGCTCAGAATGGTAATAATTGATCATAATTGGATTATTTTAGCTGTTAATATTTTGAATGAAAAGCCTAATAATTGCCAAAAACAATTTTTTTTCGAAATGAATTAATTATTATAGAACAAACTTAACAACTGGAACTGAGCCCATTAATTTAACACTTATGAATGTTATAATAAATGCATTGTAACAAAAAATGTAAACATTATTAAAGATTTATATTTTATATTATATGATTAGTGTTATATTTCCTCTTAATGTTCATCATTTTAATCAATATACTGATTCTAATTAGAAATTCGGGGGTTTCGTTGATAAAATGAAGATTCTGATTCATAACGTAGTGGATTTGACACAACAGTTAATTATAATATACTTTTATTTTATAAATCGTTTGATTTAAAGTTTCTTTATGTTCTCCAGAAACTATGTCACCCTATTTTCCTTTTGATTTTATATATTTAAAAAAATACAACTTCTGGAGTAGTCTAATCGGTTAGTGCCAGCCTATTCACGTGATGTCTGATGTCGGAAGTGTTGTGTAGAATGCGTGTTTTTTTTTAGAATGTCGTCTTTTACACCACTTGGCTCTTAGCCAATAAGTAGCTGTCAAGTTTACAGCTGTCTTCATTTTGACAACATGTTCCTGCTGTTTGTGTAAGCTTAATCTCCTAAGAAAACACTCGTTACTTAAAGGACTAGCCAGAGTAGCGGCAGGAATTGAAAGTTGAGAAAATAAAATCCCACAAAGAGCCGAAATTAATTAATCTAAATCACTTGCACAAGTAAAAAAAAAGTCATCGTCGTGACAGAAACTATTTAGTAAAATCACCCCTAGTACATTTAACTGGGATTCAAACCTAGATCTCCATGTCTTCTGCAATCCAGCCTATTGCAAGAGTGACACCCTAGACCAGGGGTTTCCAAATGGTGTTCTGCAATGAACCCCCCCTTTTTTTATTGCGGCCCACAAAGTTTCTTGGAAAAGTAATTTACTCTAGTAAAATTGATGTTTTAGCTGGTAAACAGAAAGTTTTTACTTGTGTGGGAAAAATTCATGAAAGCTCCAACTGATATTCATGTTTAATTTCTTCCTTACATCTATTGCATTGTATGTACTTATCAAAGAGACTATATTTTAGTCTGAAAATCCATTTAGTATGTAATTAAAAATGTTAAATTATCACATTTTATTTCATTCCCAATTAAATATCTGTTCTCGTTTTTTAATAGCTTGATAAAAATTAGACTCTTTGATCCAATTGTGGCCCTCAAGTTCTTTTAAGTTGGAAACCCCATGGTATTATAAAAATCTAAAGTAACGGGAAACTGTGGAGTACATTAGATAGACTTACCTCTTTGTTTGTAACCAAAGATGAGATCAATCCACTGATGTAATTGGCAGGACACAAACTCTGACTCAAGGGCCTGGATAAAGAAAATAAATTATGCTTTAAATGTAGATACCAATAACATTTGTACTCCGTCGAATCCACATTTAATTGCATTTATGATAGGAACGAGGAAGGTAAATGATATAAGAAACTGTACTCGTATTTGCGTTTTATGAAGAGTGGGAAATAATTTAGCAAAAACCACCCTTAACACGCCCAGCCAGGATTTGAGCCCTGAGCTCCCTTTCATCATCAAACCAGACTTGACAAAAACATTTACTCTGTGTGTCCATTGATATGGGTCATTGTGTAGTCAAATTTAGACAAGAAGAAACATTTTTTATAGTTACAAAATGTATTAAAACCATTTTCATATATTTATATGTCAGGTCATATGATATGCAGCTGTCACATATAATAATATCTATACCTATGAGATAATACTAAAAGTTTTATTAAAATGTTATAAACAAAATAGGTTTTAATTTTCTTTAGTATTATTTGAAGAATAGGCTTCTATTTAAGTAAAAAAAAAAATAATTCTTAGAGGTGTATAATGCTATTATAGCTGCCAACTCTCCCAAATATTCTGTAATATATTTGAAAAATAACTAGTTTTAAAGATTTTATGTTCTCTTTATGGTTATTTTATACATTTTACAAATTAAATAAATAAAAAAATTAATATTTTAAGGTTTATTTGTGCTGTAGCCCTTAATACTAACGTTAATTTGAATTTAGCACCACGTCTTACTGCCCATTCGAGATATACGCTTAAGTACTACTTACGCTAATGGGTTAGGAATTGGGAGGTTGGAATATAGAGAAAGTGAACCCACATTTGCGTGAAGGGAGACTGGAAGACCATTTAGGAAAACGCACTCTCGGTTCACCTGAGCAAGATTCGAACCTTGTTCTCCCCCTCCTCAACAGTCCAGCTCAACACGAAACCAGCGCGTTAGCTAACTACACCACCAAGGCGGGTCTTAATACTACGAATGACATAAAAAAATTCCTCTAGTGCAGTGCTTCCCAAACTTTTTAGAACTGCAACAAAGTTTTGAGAATGACAAACTTTAGCGACCCACCTCTAGCTTTGATGGTCATGAAAAGTGTGGGGGAGGTTTTTTTTTTCACTTTCTCGTGATTTTTTTATGTTCAAATAGTTACAAAATGTTCACATTTCAAAACCTTTTTACAACATACCAAAAATTGGTTTGCGACCCACAACTTGGGAAATATTGCTTTAATGTGTGCCGTATTACAAAGAAAATAAATTATTTGTTAATCATATTGTAGCCTATTGATTAAAGGCAAACACAAACTAATCCTATTCAGTGCAATTTTGTGAATTTTTTACTTTATCTACAGGCAGCTTTATATTATCAATTTAAGAAGGAACAGAATAAAGAATTTTAGCTAAGTAAAAGTCTACCAGTTCTGATGGGCTTTGTAATAACATCTCAGTTGGGAGCTGTAGATTTATGTGGCTCTTCAAAGACCACTATCATCAAAAGATACAAGTATATAATTCACCACATTTATTAAGTGCTTTCTAAATTGACAATCAGTAAACTTCCCCTTGGTAAATTTTCCTCAAAAAAGCAAACATATTATTTTTATAATTGTGTAGAAACACTGGTCAGATAGAAATTGTTAACGAAATTGCTACCGTTTTTATTAAAATTTCAAGTTTTCAAAAATCAGTCAAGGGTGCATTAAGATTTACGCTATTTAAAAAAAAAAAAAAAC
>CABFWB010000538.1:147391-177544 GCA_902151455.1 Timema bartmani
CTAATACAAAGCCTACAGCAATGAATAAGGTATTAGTGGATAGAATTTTATACTGACTTCAGACATAGCATACTCAGTTTATGTTAAAACACATTGTTTGTTTAAAATCTAATTTAGAAGGAAAATCTATAATGTTTTGATTTTTTAATATTTATGAATTTTTGTTATTTTTTAAATATTTGTGATCATAAAAATATACTTTTATAACAAGCTATATCCCAACTTAACAAAACCTAGCCTTTCATGCATTTATACATGTGTTAGGTCGGGTAATATTAACATTAGCCTGTCAAAGATAGGCTTAAATGCTGGTTTTTAATATTTGTAGAACTTTTGCAATCAGTTTCATACTAAGCCTTATGTTTGCAAGCTTGAGCTATGTTTAGGAAATAACATTCAACGTTTCTACTACATCCAAAATGTCAAAGTTTATTTTTCAACACAATACTTTCAACTTTTTAATAATTTAGTATTAATGGAATGGAAGTAGGGTGTTACAGCAAAATTATCACATGAAAATTGACTTTGAATAGCCAATGGAGTGGAAAGATTGTGAATAATTTTTGTATAGTAATTTTAATAATAATATGTTTTAATGTTAGTGATTTAATATCAAACAATATCATATTGGAAAGGAGAGTATTGATGTTCAAGGAAATACTACAACATTTGATTTAAATTGTAGATCGAACCATTTTTTAGTAAAATTTACCCTCGGTGCAACTAATCAGTAACTGATGGGGAAAAAAATGCATAAAGGAGTCAGTATTGTCAAGTTCGTTTTACAGTTAAAGGAAGGTCAGGGTTTCGGTCTGGTTGGGTGTGTGCTGAAATTATTTTTCCTAAATGATTTTTCCACTCTCCCTTCAGCTACATTCTTCCTTCCAGCCTCCTTATCTCATTGAGATAGTTTAGTAAAAATTAAATATAAAAAATTAGTAATTAGAGGACAAAGACTCTTATTCTCAGGACCTCTGTTTGAGAGGATTACCAATGCTTGAAACGAAATTAGTGTTCTCAGCTATTTCCTATAACGTTCATATTTACCATAGTCAAACGATATTAATATATATATATAGTCTCATCATGGACTGGAAATAAAACAAATAATAATTAGCGAACCAAAAGTGTGAGGTAAATAAAGTAGGGCCCCGCTCATATGGTGGGTTATATACCAGAGCCCTGCTGTGGAAATTGCTGTAAAGTGGAAATCGCTGTAAAACAGAACATAGCCCTTTTTAACTGTCAAATGCATATAAGATCCTAGTAACATGTTTACACTATCATATATAAGGTTCGAAATAGATCATTCAGTTGAATAAAAACAATTGAAATCAATCAAATAAAAAAAAAATCAAATGAAAACTACCAAATGAGCATTCGATAGTTTTCATCATTCGATAACCAATAGTTAAAATCATTCAATAGTGACCATAATTAATGAAAACAGAGTGAATTACCAACATAAAATGGCGACCAAAGATATTCACTACTCTCGTCATGCCGAAAAACGTCAGAAGAAAGAGACAGGCCGAACATAGTACACACGTATATAAATAAAAGCCGCTGTATTAGCAGAACACCATAAAGTGGGGCACTACTGTAATAAAGCCACTAAACAACATATTAACAAGATTGTTCATTCCTATCAATTAGAAGGGGAATGGCAATGAACATTATAATAGTCAGGATAGATGATAAAAATAATAAACAACCCAACAAAACCTCCTCCCCCCTTTTTCTAGGTCAGTTTCAAGCAGAGCTAATTCACAGATAGCTCTGGGGGTTAGTGACAGGTTTGCTAGTGTAGCTCCTCTTCAGATAAGGAGACCACTTCACTCGGCAAGTGTTTCAAGTGTCTGTTCTCTTGAGGGTCTTTTATAAGGGTCCTTTCTGGCATTCAATTACTAAACTCAAGTGCCTTAGTAACTGATAAAGAGGAAAAAGGAGGAAAGTCCCATTTTAACTCAATTTGAGCTAGTGTTTCCAACTGTTAAACAATCATGAGACCTTTCTAATGTACTTTAGATTATAGATTAAAGAGGTCTGTGCCACGTTTAAATTAATTTAAAAAAAGTATTTGTGGTCTGTAAAAAGGATATTAACGTCCAGAGGATTCGTTTCGCTGACAACATGACACTCTCTATGCACAGCAGCTTGGTAGATGTAGTTGGAATATGGGCTGACACCATGAAGTTTTTTGTAATCTCACCAATAATTAAATATGTGTCATGAGCATCGCTGATTTTAGAACATAAACCCTTTAAATTAATATTAAGAGTTTTGTTCAAATTCTATTATGCTCATGAAAAATGTTCAAGAACTGTAAAGAATGCTATGTGTTGAAATTTTAACCAAACATTTCTAATCCAAATTGATTGGTAGGGGTTAGGTTCTTGGGTAGACTGTACACCAATAAACTTCAGAATAGTTAATCAATTCAGAATGAGTACCTTTGCCGACCTACTCCTTAAAAGGTTATTTTGCCAAGCTAAATTTATTCAATTACTTTTGAATTATCGTTTATATGTGTCTCATATTGACCACAAATCAATAAACTAAAATCAAATGACATTTCTGACTTTGACCCACTTGGAAAAGTTAGTTGATACTTGCTACACTAGTAAATTTGTAAACAAGCTTTCTCTCAGATATCTGAGAATAAAGAGAAGACATCTTACTGAACAGCTTCTATTAGTTACCAAGGTTACCAAAGGTGTTCCGGCTTTAATAGGAGATACATTTAAATAGTGTCATTTTTTTTTAAAGCACTGCCCAATTAGGTTATATGCATATGTACTTACTACGCTAATGTGTTAGGGATGAGTAAGGTTGAATTTAGAGGAAGTGTACCCACATTTGCGTGGAGGTAGAGTGGAAAACCATCCTTGGTACACCTGAACAGAATCCAAACCCCAATCATCATCAACATGCCAGTTTATTGTGAGAGTGACGCCTTAGATCATGCACCACTGAAATGGTTAATAGGGTCATATTACCCCCACTTGTGGGCCCGGGACTAAATGCCTAGCTCTTTTAGTTTTTTTCGGTAATGAGGAGGTTGTGGTTTGAATCTTGGTCAGATGTAGTGAAAGTGTTTTTTTTCCTAAATGTTTTCCACTCTTTCACAAAACAAAACACAAATGTAGATACATTTACCATTATAGCCCAAACGGGTAGTTAGGTGCAAAGCAAACATATAGTGTCCTCATATCCCCCCAATAACCCCCAGAATTAAACCTTTGGGTGCTAATGACACTAAATTTATTTCATAAGTGCTCCAAAAGATAATTTTAATGTAAGTCTGAGGGCTGGAGGGGAGGAGGGGGCAGAGCTCTGGTTAGAGCCCAACACCAGCCACTGACCACTCTGATCAGCCAGTTGAGCACAAAGGCCGCTGTGGAGTAGTGGGTGCCATAGTGGAAAGGAGGGATGCTGTCGTGCTCCCAACTGTTGTAGCGCTCCTCGAAGTACACGCGCCTGCTGGGGTTCAAGGCCCCAATTGGCTGAAACACAAACATACAATGAAGCATTAGCACAATATTTTAATTATTTAAATTAAAAAATGACACCTGGACACGATAATCAAACCTGGAGAAACTTTTAAGTTGGATCCAGGATTTGATTCCCGTGTCCAGATGTTATTTTTCAGTCTAACAGTTCCAACAACTGATATATTTACTTTTATCGCCGTGTCTTACTACCCAAGGGTTATACGCTTATGCACTAATTACACTAATTTGTTAGGGATTAGGAAGGTTTCATTTAGATTAAATGTACCCACATTTCCATGGAGGGAGAGTGGAAAACCATTTAGGGAAAACCACCCTCAGTACACCTGACCAGTATTGAGCCCTGATCACCCTGTCTTCGGTAGTCTAGTCTACTGCGAGAATAGTGCCTTAGACCATGAGGCCATCAAAGCGGGAAACTACTAATGTAATAGCTTGGTTATTCAATTCATCGTAATACTCCAAGCAAACAATTAGAAGAAAGGGGAAATACCATTTCTAAGTCTCGCCTAGGGTGCATATAACTCTTACGCCGGCCTCGGTCATGGGAGCCGCTGAATTCTAGCAGGACTTTTTATCTTTATTTAATTTGTATCTTGTTAAAGGAAAACGATAATCGGACCGATCTTTTTGGTTCTTGACATATATTTAAGAACTTTTGAAATTACTTTATGAAGACAATCAAACTAACCATATCAACTTAAGAAATATTTTATTAGTACGCCTCAAGTGCAGCGCAATACTAAATACAGGACGACATCTACCTAGAACGGAATGGGACAGTTTCATATGCGAAACTGGCCCATTTTATTAGAGTTTAGGTAGATATCGTTTCGTATTTAATGTAGCGCTGCACTTGAGACGTACTCATCTGACTATAAACTGGACCTGAAGCACGCGTCACATTACCTTACTCCTCGCCTTATTATCACTATCCTGGCTTTGATAAGAAGCCAGTTCTAGAAGGCCTTATTTCGTACCAGAATTCTACTGTATTAATACTGTGTTCTGGTAGCATTAAAGACCTTCCATAAAGGACTTCCTAAAACCGTTTTAGAAGGCCTTTTATCCTACCAAAATACTACCAACAGTAGGTTTTTGGTAAGAGATAAGGCCTTAAGAACTGGCTATCAAATTAAGGACATAAAATCACTGCTAACAAGACTTAACCAAGTGACGTGCAGCCTCTACCTTGGAGAGATCCCTGTAGTTGCTGGGCAGACTCAGGTCCAATTCGTTTGACTCGTAGTTGGTGAGCACCCAGGGGAACACCGGATACTGGTTCAAGTCATTGTACGTCCGTCCTGAAACAAGAATCACACGTAATACGTCAAGTCTGTGATACTTCTTTGGTAGGGAATCAGGAACGCATGATGATTCACTATGATGATGATGATTTTATTTTTATCTTTAGCACCATGTATTACTCCCCATCCAGGTTATACGCTTATGTATGAGTTACACTGACGGCTTAGTTATGAGGAAGGTTACATTTAGAGGAAGTGTACCCGAATTTGCGTGGATAAAGTTGGGGGAAACCATTTAGGGAAAACCACTTTCGGTACACTCTACCGGGATAAAACCTCGACTATGCGGTCACCGAAGCGAGTATGATGACAATGATGAAAATAATAATTCAAATGTGTGTGCACTGTGTATAGTCACGTGGCATATTTCCAGGGCAAGCACAGCTTGTTAAAACTGTACCAAAGAATTCATTTTCTCAAAAACCCTGTCCCCATTTGACCAATAAACAAAATTGGCTTAGTGTATTACCTAAACGGATAGTAAAACGCGGTGCGAAAAAGAAAAACAAGCTCGTGTATAAATAACTAATTTTGTAGGTATTTCTTTTAATAGCTGGCCGATGTGTGTTCTACTGAGTGATAAGAACAATTCACAGGTACATTTTATTTTAAACTAACTATGCATAACCTGGCAACACTTCACAACACGCCAATGGGATAGTCTCAAGTCACAAAAAGTGGCCAACTAGACCCATCAAGGGCTACCGTGAGATTACCGCTTTTCGTGATCGTTATTTTACAACTATGATATTAATGAATATCAACACACAAGTTTCGATAAGTAGCGGACTGACTATAGCTCTATATCTCTCTCTGTCAAACCAAACCTATCTTAAAACATCTAGAACTTTTTTTTTAAACTATTCCTCTTTCAAAGAACGAAGCGGGCCTTCACAAATAATGTTGCTCTTCTAAAAGTGACGAGGAGGGGGGGAAAAATTAGAACACCCGGTTGTAAATAACCCCCGTAAGGTTTCATAAATTACGTCATACGAATTTGTTAAACGCGACACATTTTATGGGTTGTGCCCTTTGGAAAGCACTCGAGAGTATTCAAACAGGCCTCTGACTGAAATAGACAAAAAAACAACCTATATCCAACTGACTTCAAATGTTCAAATATATTTTTAAAATGTTTCATGACGAGAATATGAAACCTCAGACCATAGAAAACACTCAACAGTATTCAAACAAACCGCTTCTGAATTTAAAAAAATTAAAAAATAGCCAAATTACATCAAATATATCAATAAAACCTGCTTCGGTTGCCGCATGGTCTTGGGCGTCACTCTCGCAATAGACTAGCCTGCTGGTGAAGGGAGATCGGGGTCCGAATCCCGGTCGGGTGTACTGACGGTAGTTTTTTAAATAGTTTTTCACTCTCCTTCCACGCAAATGCGGGTATACTTCCTGTAAATTCAACCTTCTTCATCCTTAACTTATCAGCGTAATTAGTACATATGCATATAACCTGAAAAGATAATGAGACGTGGTGCCTTAAAAATATAGTAGGCCTATATAGTATAATATATATACACATACACATACGTGGCCGCGCAGAATAAATGTCTAGTCTGTGTCACAAGTGATTGAAATATCGGGGTTCGAATCCCGGTAGAGTGTAGTGAAGGTGTTATTTTTTTCTCAATTGTTTTCCCCTTTCTTTCATGGGGAATTCGAATATAGTTTATTTTCTTTAAACTCTACCATCCTCATTCCTACTCAATTGATGTAGTTAAATACAAATAACCGAACCTGTTGTATAAAGAAGAGCTAAAAGAAAAGGTTAAAACATTGAGAGGCCGAAATAAATGTTGTATAGAAGGATTGTGGTTGGCTGGACCTTTTTAGGAAAAGTAAACTTTTTTTTTGCTGTTAACTTTTGAGCAAATGCTACCATATCACTAGAAGTATTTTTTTTTTAGCACCGCGTCTTACTACCCGTTCGGGTTATACGCTAAATGATGTAGGAACATGTGAAAATAGTTTCAATAGCTTTTGTTAACTATCATACACTGTCTTTTCCAACAGAATTTTATTATAATTAGTAAATATCTAAGAGCTAGGTTTTTTGTGTAAAATATTTGGCGTTAAGTTAGGTTATGTTATGTTAATTTGTAAGTCGTGCGCTGATATAACCTGCGTCTTAAGAAATTACATTTATTATTATAATATACCCCTATAAGAAAAACCTCTTTTCACTTTATGCGGTAATTGTATAGTGGGTATTTGGAAGAAGGCACAGGAAAGGTGGATAGAAACATATAAAAGGAACGACCACAATATTACTTTTACAATGCAAAGAAGAACACAATTCACATTTAATATTGCTGCCATTGTACATGAAAATCAGTCGTTACCGCTCAATCCCCCGACCTAGGTTTCATTCTATTGGAGCTCATGAGGAGGGAGTGTGAAACGCGCAACGCAGCTTCCAATGGCAACAATGTAAAGTGTGAAATGTGCTCTTCTTTTCATTGCAAAAGCCATATTATGTTCGTTCTCTTTTATATGTCTCCATCTACCTTTTTTGTACCTTTTATATGTCTCCATCTACCTTTTTTGTACCTTTTTCGGAACATAATCCATGGTAATTATTACAAGTTATCCTAAAGGACAGTACATGTATCTTGCGCATTTTAACTACGCTAATAAGGAAAGGTAGGGAAAGTAAAAAGTTAAGGAAATGTACATGCATTCGCATGAAGGAAATTGGAAAACCATTTTAGGAAAAACAGACCTCATAACACAAGGGCCGGGATTCAAACCTGATGAAATGTAACATATTTATCATCAGCATCTCAGAGCTCGCGTAGCCAAAGTGTGACATTTAGTCCGCGCAGCCACCATTACGGCTGTTACCGAAATAAAATCTTGATTTTGTGCGCATTAGACAACCATAAACATTCACAGAAAATAAATTCCACTACGCGGTTAGCCCAAATTTACCGGTAGCTCAAAGATACGACCTTTCCCGAAAATAAGATATTGGCTACTGAGGAGAGAGGATTAATAATGTACCGTCGTTTAGCAAACAGCTTCAATTGAAAAAAAAAAGTCAATTACGAAGTCCATAAAATAATAAAATGAAGAAAATTTTCAGCCACTCGCATCTTAGCTTATAGAAACGTTTTCTGAACGAAAGATTAAAAAAAAAAATCTTTGAAAATATAAAGAAAAAGGAAGAGGTCATAACTTCGTCAACGACTTAACGGCTTCATAATTTAATCCCCTGATTACCGCCCCAACGTTTCGGAAGACACGGATATAAAATTTGTTTGCGTCTCTTCATAACCAAAGGGCCTTTTACTAACCGTGTGTGTCGGTCGCCAAGTCGCAACTCAACGCTGTGACGTAAACGACCTCATCACGCCACCACCCGTGCCTTCCCAACCCTTCCGTTAGATCAACCCACTTCTTAGCTGCTCGATACGTCATCTCTCGAACCGGAGAAATATTTGAGAGGCCAAGGTTCGAACCTTTTTTCCGAGTGCAACGAAGTGTCTATAGCAACTTTTTTCAACTGTTGTGCCGCGGGAGTTTGGAGGGAGACCAAAAATAATCAGGAAAACCAATTATAGAATAAAAATAAAGCTTTGAAATCCATGATGAACATTAATAAAAAAAATCATAGTGTTAGGTGGCGTACTTTTGTAAGCACGGTGGTGAATTTTTTAGTTCTTAATGCCTTTGAGTAAGTATGTTTTATCTTATAGGTATCTATAGTATCCATCATGGACCTCGAATGTCTTTTGAGTAAAGTGCTCTGCTCAGGACCAGATGTTCGCGGGTTCAAACCCAGCCGAGGTCAGTGGATTTTTACTGAGTGAAAAAAAATCTGTCGTACAAAGTAAAGCATTCAGCCCCATGTCGATTGTGGCATGTAAGGTATCCCTGGAAGGTATGTGAAAGTACCTTTCCGGCCCTTTCTCACTCGCTCGTAGAAATTCAGTGCGGCAAGGAGAAGTCTAACGGGAAACTACAACATTTTCCAGGACTACTAAATGGTGCGGGAAGCACTAACCGGCCGAAGGGCTGAGTGCATGCCGAGCTCCGGATGGATGAGAGGCACATCAGAACCAAATCTTGGGTTGATAACTTATTATTTTATAAGTAGGCCAATCCATGAAAAGTTAGTCATAGATCACACTACTAGACGTATATGAAGGGCACACATTTTTCAGGGCAACATTTTCCCAACCTAGCCCCACCAGCTTCGGTGGCCGCATGGTCTAAGGCGTACCTTTCATTTTGGACTAGCCTACTGATGACGTGGAAATCGGGGTTCGAATCCCGGCGGGTGGTTTTTCCGTAAATGGTTTTTCCTCAATGAAAATGAGGGTACACGTCCTATAAATTCAACCTTCCTAATCATTACGAAAAAAAAAACTTTCTATAAGAACTCCAGCAAATATTTTTTTTAATTATTATAATTTGACAAATACCTCTTTTAACCATAATCTAAAGTAGGCCTACATTAGAAAGGTCTCATGATTGTCTAAAAGATGGCAGCATTAACTCAATTTGAGTTAAAATTGGACTTTGACCATTTTTCTCTTCTACTGTTCGTATATAAATATTGATTAATTTTTAATTACTATAAAAAAGTTCCTTTCTATCTGCTGTAAATGGGACGGTATTTGGACGAGATTTTTAGTCACGCCGCCCGTCAGAAGAGCAAATGAGCGCAGCGCGGCGTGCGTGAGGGCGACAACTATACTTAGCACGGGTGTTTGAAGAGTTTAGATTTCAGTGGGCGGTCCGTTGAGATTTTTCAGGCCGGGATGAAGCTTGTAAAAGACTGTAAGAGGGTTACCACCATTTCTTAATACAAAATCTCCTGTATTTTCCAGGTTTTTCTAGATCGAATCCCTATTTTTCCAGATACTTTATTCATAGAGTAGTATAGAGTAGTAGAAGGAAATTTCACTTTTTTATAAAATTGAATATTGTAAAGTCATGCCTTCAGTGTTTATAACAGGAGAGTTTGACCTTGATGGGGAAATTTATGGAGTTGTCACGAAACCCCATGTTTCAAGGCGAGAGGAGTGGTTAGATGGAAGATGAGCGATTTAACGTGATTATTTCTTCAGCTCACTTTTTCTTTTCTGCAAAGGTCTACCTACTATTTAAAGATACCAGTTTAGTGATCAAAAATCGCAATAAGTTTTTTATTTTGTGAAATTTCCTTTGTTTATCCGGGATTTTCCAAAAAAAAAGACCAAAAATCTGTGTTCTCCCGGTGCGTAGCATCCCTGCTGTACTGATAATAGTTTATTTTTAAATTATTACGTTTAACAGAATGGTCGGTAACGGATTAGTTTATGGAATAGGGCTGAAGAAGGTAGTTTAGAAAAAGTAGGCCTACTATCCCATATTAATATGGAGAAGGGATGGTAAAATCACCTTTTAAGCTCACCCGGGTGAGATATGTTCCTCAAGCTACTGAACGTCAACGAACATCCGGTTTATTGCGAGCCAGTTGATTTAGACACCGCGATCATCAGTGAAGCTACCTCGGTCAGCCAACAAGTATCAATCGCTGTTAGGCCACGCGGCTTGAAAGTTAAAATACAATGGTCAATGTCATTTTTCGGGAACTAAGCCTGATTCTCTATTCTGTTCATGCTAATACTCCCTTTAAACCTTCACCTACAACCACACCTCGTCATGTCTATAAGAGGGTAGGGAAAACTACGAAACTTCCTATCTCAATATTATTTAAATTAAAAAATGATACCTCTCACGGGAATCAAACCTAGAACTTCTGGCTTAGTACGCCAATGCACTTACCACTGAACTATCAAGGACAAATATTCAATCTTTCGACTTTATTTTGGAGTGAGTCATATTTTGAAATAACGCATAGTAGAATTAAATACTACGTTAGGCCGATTCTACACTAGCAGTTAAAACGCGGGGGTTTTGCCGCTAGCTTACGCCCCCAAACTCTTGAATCTACACCTGACTGTCAAAACTCAACAAAGGGCGAAAAGAGAAAAAATTGATTTTCTCAAAATTGGCTCTAACGATTTTGATTAAAACTCGTATCTAAGCGTTGATTAAGATTATAAATAAAGTGGCTATTTTCATTTCCCCATGAAAATGACTTTTAGAGTACTTTACAGAAGCTGAAATTTCCGTATCTCCGCAACTATTTGAGATACTAAATAACTTATCATTGCAAAATTGCAGTTGAACCCTACTATTAAAAATAAAAACACTTTCATAGGAAATTTATTTTTATAAAACTGACAGTTTAGGAGATATTGGCAAATATATTAATACAATTTTGTGAGCTTTAGTTATAAAGTGATAATACTTAAGTTTTAACGTAATAATTCTCCAGTGCCATTGAGTAATTAAATATAAGTGAGTCTCTCAAAAAGTTTGTTATTTTTCCTTAAACCTCTTAGAAGAAATGTTTGTACAACAATGATCTATCTCTATTTTAGACTCAATAGTCAATATTTACATATTTTTTTATTGGACAAAATTTATAAATGAGGAATTTAATAGCAATGCGATGACAAGAAGAAGTGCAACACCTAATAAAATGCCGAAAATTTTAACCGAAAGTTGAAATTTTAATACGAAGTGTTGACCCTTGTGGACCCAATATTGATCTTTTTTATCGGTTCAAACATACAAGTGAGGACATTAATTATTTAGTAATAAAATTATTAAATTTAAAACCGGGACTCAAAAAAAGGTTTTACACAAGTAAAGTGTAATTTATACTTGGGTTTGCTGGTGAATGTTATTTCGTTTCACATATATCACGAGTTTTGAGTAAATATCTTCATTTTTAAACAAAAGAGCGAGAAAGTTCGTGTGGAGTTCCGTACAATTTATTTTTTTATTTTTTTGTAGCTATTTATTATATTCGAGCCTTTACTTAAAGAGTATTTAAATATTTTTAAAAATTATTTTCTAACTATTTATTATGTTTGAACTTTCTCCTAAAGTGTATTTAAATGGGGTGTTTTATTGGTTAGTTTGTAGTTATGTTTGAAACTTTCCTTATTGTGTATTTAAAGTTTTTTTAAATTATTTAGTAACTGCTTATAATGTTTGAACCTAATTTGCGTGGCTACATATAGTATTTAAACCTTCCTTTAAATTGATTATACGATATTTAATTATTATATTTTATTAATACATTTTTAATATAGTAAAATCAGGACACGTCATCATCTTATTAATAAAATACTCCGAGTGACCATATATGTATTTTATATTATTTCTCTCTTCCACATCACCTTTTAATGTATAGAAATCTCGCCTCATAGTACGTGTATAAAATTGAGTATTTGCTAGTATAGATGTTTTGCTGGAAAAAAAGTAATTTACCTAACTTCAATGCAAGCGAAGCCGAGGGCTAACTCTGAGTTAGTAAATGTGCCACAACACTTATGCCTTTGTTGCGCTTGGCGACTGACCGCGGTTTGAAGGCCGCGCTAAGAGCTAGGGCCAATCAAACCACTCTAAATGAGTGATGCTCTGTACTAGGTTAGGCCGATTCTACACTAGCAGTTAAAACGCGGCAGTTTTGCCGCTAGCTTACGCCCCCAAACTCTTGAATCTACACTTGACTGTCAAAACGCAACTGTTAAATAGTTACCATAAAACGCTACTGATTCTACACTAGCGGTTTAAATGCCGCCGTTGTTGCTTCCACTTGTGCCGAATGGTTTAAAAATGGACAGTGTCTATGTCAGATTTATTGTGGGACTTATTTTGTTGAGGGGAAAAAACCACTCGTCAAAAGAGACGTTGGTGGACTCACCCCACATTATCGAACAGTCTCTCAACAGGACAGTTTCATATTATGTTTATGAATCTCAGAATGTACCCAGAGAAGTTCTTTTTGTACTATTTTATATTATGTTTATGAATCTCAGAATGTACCCAGAGAAGTTCTTTTTGTACTATTTTATATTATGTTTATGGATCTCAGAATGTACCCAGAGAAGTTCTTTTTGTACTATAGCATGTCTGTGGTTTCATTTGATGAACTACTTGGTTTAGTGAATGAAATTATTGCAAAGCGTGACACCATCTTAAGAAAGAGTATTTATTATTCCCGTTGAAAGACTTGATGTGACATTGAGGCACAACTGCCTGTTAACGCCTGATGTAGTTTGATTCACGTTTCTACCGTTAGGTGGTTTTAACGCCTCCAAAGGTAGCGGTCAAAACGCTGGTCTAGGCGAAAACTTATTCTCAAACTTGATAACAAGGGTTTCATTCAAAGGCGCGATTGCTAGCGTTTTAATCGCTATTGTAGAATAGGCCTTAGAGCGAAAAGAGTGCGCGGCCATTCCACGCTTACCGAGGTGGACCCCTTAAATAAATTCGACCCACGACGACAGGAGGCTGGACTAAGCAGCAAGCGTGTCTAGTCTGTTTTGCCGGTAATGAAGAGGTTGGAGTTCGTATCCCAACCAGGTTTAATGAAGGTTTTTTTTTTCGAAATGGTTTTATACTCTCCATTAAGAGAAGTGAGAATACAATCAATGCCTTTCGAATGGTAACTTCCTCATCCCTTCCCCGTCAACGTGATCGGTAGAAAGATGCGGAAGGGAAAGAAAAACTGTATTTTAATTAATATTACTTGTGGCCTGGCTATTATGCGGACATAATGGCGTGTACCTCATCCAGTTGGTTGGTCTGGTATTAACTTCACGTGTTCATTTGTGCTAATGAATCAGTGTCGGCGGAGGAGATCAAAGGAAAGAAAATAAGTTAAAAAGAAGCATCTTTTAATCTATCCACGAAGTGCATATTACGAGCGTTCAATGTAAAGCGAAGAATGTTTGTCAGAGAGATATTTTATATAATATATTTGTGTTAGAGTGAAATAAAGCCATTTCAATCAAATCATAAGTTACACGCCAAGAATTTGACAACAAAGCACGCTCGTGATCAACTGAATCGACATGTAAAACAGTTTTAAAGATCCCTAGTTCGAACCCTAATGCCCCTTAAAATAATTTAGTGTATGTGAGTGTTAACACTCCGTTTATCATTAAAGGTAGAAGGCTTACCTTACATGCCTCTTCTATGTCACAGCTTATAGGATAGGAGCATAGTGTAGTCCGTCAAGGTAAGACTTTACCTTTCTGGGTAAACGTAGTATTTATCAAAATAATATAATTACTGGCAAAAGCCTTGTGCTGCCCTAGGTTAAGTTAAAGTAGGATACTGATAAGGAGTTACAGACAGTTACGAAGGTTACTAAAATGTCAAATCATGTGATACTCAGCTATCACCTTTGACAGATATCAAAACCCATAAAATAACACTAATGATATCGTAAAATGTTTTCAGTGTTGACCACGGAAAAATATGTTTTTGTCTTCTAGAAGGTTCTTTTTAACCTGAATATTACTCAAGTTTGTAAGATTCATGGTGATACAACCTTGTGTTTATAAAGTTAACGATAAATATTTAACTACATTGAAGATTATAATTTTTTCTAAATCAATTAATTCAAAAATTACCTTAGGAAAATTAAGTTAAGCCCTTCAAAATCACAAACGTTGCACAGATATATTTAATTATATAAGTTATTCCTAAGTTTATTTTGCACCACGGCTTACTACCCGTTTGGGTTATACGCATATGTACAAATTAAGCTAATGTGGTAAGAATGCAGAAGGTTGAAAGCAAAACCACCAATACAGTACACCCGATCGGTAACTTCAAATCTTGCCTACAAATGTAAGATAAATAAGTCCAATCCCGTTTCAGACAGTGGACTTGTATGACTTTACATCTAATAAAGGAACATTTTCTTTAAACATAATGAAGAAGAAGAAAAAACATAATTCTTTTAGAACTAAGTAAAATTGTTTTGTTTATATCCTCCCCCTTCCTTCCCGCTAGACTCGCGGTTAGTTTTATATCCCTCGCGTTCCCTGGTCCTCAAGTAATAGCAGCGCCGCTCCTGTTTGTCAGCGCGTTTAGGCGTCCTACAACACCGTCAATCAGCGTCGCGGCGCGTCAACGACCCCGCCACTCAATGACGGCGCAAATTAGCGCGTCGATCCACAACGCGACGCTCTCACTCGGTCCGTGCCGTTCCTGGCTTGGGAGGGACACGAGAAGGTTTCAATATCCTGGCACCCCGCCCCACGCCTGTCCCACCACGCACGCACGCACGCACGCGGACTAAACGTCAAGCTAGTCTGGTTTGGTCGGTGACAGAGAAGTCTGTGTTCGAATACTGGCAGGGTGTGCCGAACTTTATTCTTATTGTTTTCTCAGGGTTGCCACTATTTTATAGCATAAAATTCTCCGTGTTTCCCAGACAATATTTATTGAATAGTATTGACTATAGAGGAATGAGATTTAATTTTTCATAAAATCATTAAAGTTGAATTGCGTCTTACCATTGGTGTTAAGAATATGATTGGTTGAGCTAGATGGGGAAGTAGGCCTATATATATTCTCCTTTATATTTGGTCCAAAAAGGGATGAATATACTGAAGTGTGGAGGAGGTTACACAATGATGAGTTAAATACCGTGTTTTCATCACAATATATTGTTAGGGTAGTCAAATCGCACAGGTTACGGTGACCAGGACATGCAGCGCGGATGTGAAAATCTAGAACTATTTTCAGGGTATTTACTGGTAAACCCAATGGTAAGAGACCATTGTGAAGACCTAACCACAAATGAGAGGATAACATTAGAATGGACCTAAAAGAGAGAGGGTGTAATGAGGTGGACTGGATGGAACTAGCTCAAGATAAGGATAGGTGGCATACTTAGGTGTGGCAATGAACTTTGAAGCTCCTTGTTTCATGGAATAAGTAAGTTTGGGGAAATAGATGCAGCTTTTCTTTTTTTTTACGGCCGAAAGTTTCAGTAGATGGATATAAAACTTCTTTCAGACGTTCATTGAAAATTTAAAAATTCTAAAAGCACCTTGAGGAAAACCTTGTGAAAACCCTAGATACCAAATTTTAGCATGATCGGTAAAATGATTTAGAGATACAGACAGAATCGCTAGTACCATTTTTAATGCGTCAATGCTGTTTACATTTACGGCAAATACACTTCTTGCTCCCCACTCCACTCCCAATAATTTTTGTCGGCAAACAAAAATGAACCCACTTCAAAGCATCTTGAAGAGGTCAGCGATTTGGTTTGAAAGTGATCCTACCAACAACACATAGTGTAAATAAAAAATGGCAGCTCATAAATTGTCTTAGCCCTGTTGATAAATCGTAGCTGCTCTAAACACCCCCCTTCCCCCTTAGAAACCTACCGCACAATCTGAAACCAAGCTTGGGCTCAACCGACACAAACAAACACAAATAAATACGTTGACAATAAATAAGCGTTTTATTTGAAGCGATATTAATGTTGGTGAAAAACGGATTAAACATAGTGTTGACAATTTTCTTGGATATACAAGAAGGCCTGCCCTACGTATAGATAATGGCCAAAGCAATAAATTATTACTTTCTGACATAACACAATGGTGAGTATTTGTTTGTAAAAAGCCGGTCGACTAAAAGTTTTTACAGAACAAAATTTGACCAGTACTTTTATTGCCTTTTCTTTTTATTCCCTGACAATAAATTAATGGCACCATTATTAACATCCTCCTTCACTTAGCTTTCTTTGGTCAATTTCTAAATGCGATCTTAACTTTATTTTTTGTGCTAAACGTTTTAATTCATGAGTAATTTAAGGACACATAAAGAGGACGATTACATTTAAGGCAATGCACTAAAATTCACCTGGTAGCAGAGCATGTGGATAAACCACCGAGAGAAAATACGTGTTAAAAAACCATTTCCAGAAGACTCTGCCGGTATTCGAACTTAATACCCGAACTGTAGGATAAGAGTCATCCATACCAGACGATACCATTGGCGCTAAGCCAACATAGCTGGAATTATTATCTATAATTTATGTTAGTACCCCGGCTTTCTACCCGCTCAGATTGTAAGCATATTGTTCCGCTTATGTGTTAAGGATGAGGAAGATTAAGTCTATAGAAAGTGTAGCCACATTTGGGTGGGGTAGAGTAGAAAACTAAATAAGGAAAGGCCATCCTTAGAACAACCAACCGCTATTAAAACCCCGATCTCAACGCTCGAGTGTGTAGGAACAAAGGGTGGCGCGGGGTTGGGGTAGTAGTGTAATGGGGGTAGAGAAGAGAAAGTTAAAGTATTTAACCACCCATTTTTTGTTATGAGGCATTCTTCACTACTACCATAGAATAAAAATAACCTACTCACCCCCTATACCTCTTTCATAATATCACAATATAGAGTTGTCAGTGGATTAAAACTAAGTAGGGGTGTCCTTTGTCCGCCCTAAGAAAAACTACCGGGGTAGCTCCGTGTCAGTTGTCCGCCCTAAGGAAAACTACCGCGGTAGCTCCGTGTCAATTGTCCACCATAAGGAAAACTACCGGAGTAACTCCGCGTCAGTTGTCCGTCCTAAGGAAAACTACCGGGGTAGCTCCGTGTCAGTTGTCCGCCCTGAGGATAACTACCGGAGTAGCTCCGTGTCATTTGTTCGATCTTGGCTGTCCCATGGATTAAAATTAAGTAGTAGTCATGGTGGTTCGGGGGTGCGGGGATCAAAGGGTCAGTTGACCCCCCTGTCAAAGTTAGAAAACTAATAAAAAAAATTAAAGTTAAAATTTTAGAAATAAAATACAACACAGATAAATTATTCGATTTTTTAAAAATCTTTTTACTCGCAGAAAGCTCTTACTCCGGGTCCACACGTTCGTTATTCATCCACGTTTATTCAATGTTGACATGACTCACGTAAGTGTGAAAAAAATATTCGTTTTCATGTACGAATATTTGTCGTGCATACCGAGTAACGAACATTTTTCCTCATAGAGACGGTAGACTACCACACATCAAAGAAGACTAATAATCGCCTGAGAGCAGTTCATCCACGAATACCGAATATAATCTATGTGTGGACCAAAGAGCGGTGGAGCTGTGGAGGACTCTGCCCCCCTGGAATAACTCCCACCCAGATGTATTTCAAATCCTCTGATATTATCGAATATGAAGCTGAAAGATGGCCTTAAATCAAACACCAAATGACTTCTAGATGCATTCTATTTTCACAAATTTGCTGGAAAAGACCGCATCAAATAACTACTAGAGTAGAGGCATCTAACTGGCAGAAAAAGTCAGAGGAGGAAAGCTCTAAATAGCTTCATAGGTCATACAAATTTTAAAAATGTCTGGGGGAGGTCAACCCCAAAAAGCTTCTAATAGCTGTGTCATTTTGAAGAATTTTCAGGCGAGGACCACCACAAATAGCCTAGTATCTGAAATAATTCAATTTTCAAAATGTTGTCGGTGGAAGACCACGTCAAAGATTATCTAAATATCGTAAAAAATTAAGGTGAGTATCACTCTAAATAGCTTCGAGGGGCATACAAATTCCAAAAATTTCTAGGTGAGGAACACTTTAAATGGTTTATAAAAGAATTTATTTTTAAAAAATCAATGCGAAGACTACTCGTAGCTTCTAGAGTGGACCATTTTTATTCAAAAAAATGTTGAAGGAGGGCCACTCCAAATAATTGATAAAAACTATCTGATTTAAAAAAATTGGAGAGGATGACCACAGTTTAAAAAATACATAAGATCAAATATGAACGAGAAACTATTAAATGGCTCTAAACAGAAATCTAACATTGTAAGTAGCTATGTTATTTATAATTATGACCCCCCTATGAAAATGATCTGGATGCGTCCCTGAGTGGTGTGTCAGTTGTCTGTCTAGAGAAATACTAATTTAGTAGAGCCATGTCAGTTTTCCTATCTTATCTCAGCAGTTTCGTTTAGTTAGACCCGGTTTTTCCTCCTCACTCCCAGCGCGAAGATTTTTTATTTGAAAAGCTAAATAATTATCACAGCATCGAAAGAAATATGTCTCCAGCTAAGCAGTATTTACTTAAATTCATTAAAAATTGATAGCCCTGTGACAGTAAGGGTGATAACGTAAATTGGGGGCATCGCAGTGTCTACTGAATTATGTTTGGTGTAAGAAAAAAAATAGAGCGTGAATAGATAAACGACTTTCGGCACAAGAAGGGCAAGATGCGATGACCCTTAAACTTTATGAACATAAAGTAGGGTTGATGACACTTTTGAAATTCCCTCACTTTTCCCAGTTTTTTTTTATATGTATAAAAATAGATGTTTTCCCCGTAGTTTTACTTTTTCAACAGCTCTAGGAGAGAGCAGTATTGTGACCGTCAGAAAAATCAAACTCGAGATTTTGATAAATGGCAACGTTTCGTGAACCTATGACACCGAAAAAGTGATTTTCGGGATGTCGTCTGGCTGTGTGTATTTATCTAGGATTATAATCTAAACCATTTTACCAATCGGACTAAAACTCAGTAGCCAAAGTTTTCATAAGATTCCCCCGAAGATTCTTTTGGAATAAGATAGCTAACTCTTCAATTAAAGCCGAACGGGTAGTAAGACGCGGTGCTAAATATTATTCAATTAAAGGTAGTTTATTGAAGGGAAAAAAGGGGGAAACATTTATTTCTCGAAATCCGCTCTAGCGATTTTGATTAAATTTTGTATCCAGGTATTGTTTAACACTATAAACAAAATGATTTTGAGGAAATTTTCACTTTTGGTCACATCTCCGCAACTACCTAATTCAAATACGAAATAACTTACCATTGTAAAGTTGTACTTGCATTAAAAACTTTAAAAAAATAATTGATAGGCCTATGCATATTTTTTTAACGGTTTTTCTGAACTATAATCAAATATATATTTTTTAACAAAGCATTTGAAATGTGAAATTTATTTTTGTGCTCGTTTGGTGGACAGAGATGTCACTCTTCTCTCAATGTTTCTGTAACTATGTAAAATATTTCGTTTCACAAATCTTATTAGGCTTTTTTAGTAAATGTCTATTTTTTTAAAAGATAAAAGCGAAAGAAAGTATGTGTAGTGCACCGTACCATTTTTTTTAATTATTAATAAAAATCACGTTATTCTCACAACTTTGTATGTAATATCTGACAAATAGTTCTTGAAACGCGATTTGTAAAAATTGTCTTATTAGATAAATAGGTCAGGTACAGTAAGTTATTACTCGTGTGAACCTTATGGACTAGGTATGGACTAGTTATTACTCGTATTTTTAAAATCGCAAAATATCTAAAACTTCTCGTGAAGTATTTATTCAATTCTCTCTAACATTTCTCTGCAACACCAAGTTCCCAGATTTGTCCAGGTTTATTCAGTTTTCCAGATGCATCTCATCCCTTTTTTTTTTTTAGCAACTCGTCTTACTATCCGTTCGGGTAATACGCCTATGTACTAATTACGCTAATGGTTTTATGGATTATGAAGGCAATATTTAGAGTAAGTGTACCCACATTTGCATGAAAGTAGAATGAAAACCCATTTTGGAAAAGCCTCCCTCATTACACCCGACCGATAATCGATCTCCCCGTCATCGGCAGTCAAGTTTATTGCAATAGAAGCGCCTTAGTCCACGCGGCCACCGAAGCAGATCGTATCATACTTGATATAGTTACCAGCGTCGGTGGGCACACAGAATTAAGGCGTTGGGCAAGTATGGCCCAGTTTTGCGGTGACGGAAAAGTCGGGACTTGATTTCCAGCTTGGTGCTCAAAGGTGTTTTTTTTTTACTAATAGTTTCCCACTCTCCAAACACGCAAATGGTGTTACAATTTCCTCTAAATATTCTCCCTTCCTCATGTCCAGGGCCCTACTCAGAGATCTATTTTGGAAAGAAAGGGGTGTGTGGAGTTATCTCTATAGCGACCAGAGGTGAAGTTCTTCAACAAATTTCAAGAACATATTTTTTTAAATTTTAATTCTATGAGACTCCAGGGAACTACTCATCTATACATTGAGGAAAAATACAAAAATGCAAGATAAAAAATAGTTTAGGGAGTTAATGGGGAGGGGGGGTTTTTGAACACCTAACAAGCCCTTATTTTTCTTCAATACAGCCCTTCTCACCCTTCCACCATAGTGTGGAAATGAGTATAACCTGGAAGGAAGACGAGGAACCAGGGCCGGATCAAGGAATTCAGGGGCCGGGGGTAACTTGCAGAATGACATTTTTGTTTTAAAAATTCTGATAAGAGTACACATATTTTCAAATTAAAATTAACACAAAAAAGGGCATAAAATGCAATTATTAAAACTAGGTTTAAAAAGTTAGAACCTTTGTTAGGATTCCGGTTTTTGATTTAATTTATTTTAAGGGTTCCTGTACTGATTCTAGTTCCGGTTCGACTCCCTGGGCGTGAGGCAGCTTTCTCGTTGGAATGAAAGAGGTAATTTACTTTTATCTTTGTTCCCCTTTCAAATAACTATTTTACTAAAATAATTAAATTTCCAACATTTTGAGTAAAATAATTGTAATATAAATATTGGCGTGGTTTTCTAGAGCCCCCCCTTCAAGTACGGGGCCCAAGTCTATGGCTCCCTTAACCACCACCCCCTATTAATCCATCCCTGCGCGGAACACACACAAAAATAACAGGAATAGGGTGCTGGGGTGTGGGGAATTGTCGGTGTCCTGAGCTAATCAAAGCAGCCCGGTGTTGAGTCGTGCGGCGCCACTTTCCAGTTTCCTTGTAGTTCCTCTGGGAGCTGTTAGAGACAGACACAACATCCTCAAACACACACACACACTTATGGAGACACTACATCACGACACTTAACTCTCAGTGACAATCACATCCGGCTCACGCGCGCAGCGACACCAAACTCTAAAAAACTACGTGTCCCATTTTGATTCGCTTCAAGTATATATATATATATATATATATATATACACTATCTACGGTAGGCAGCTAGCAGAAGGTTCTTTATTGCAAACGTTGGCTGGAAGTAGCTAATATCGACATATTCGGAAATAATAATAGTTTAATTACTAATGATATACTATCAATAAAATAGTGTTAATAAACGCTTGTAATAATACTTCCATAAGTATTACTGTATAATTGGCTTTTTATTAACTCTTTGAAAGAACAAAATATATTAATAAAACTATTATGTATTTTTGTTTCTCGGTTGTGGCAACAAGAGTTATTATAGTAAATTAAATAATAAACTAAAAAATATTACATTTACACTTGTATCTGGCTATACCGGCAACCAAAATTTTAAAAAATGTTTATATAGAGAGAGCCATACAAAATATTAGTTTAAATAATAAAAAGGTTTTTATTCTGTATACAGCCAAGGCCGGTTTGTATGACTGTCATCAACCGCCCCTCGTTTCGGCTAGTTCACCATCTTAATTTATGAAGAGAACGCAGATATTTAGAAGTAAGTGAACTAAAGCCGCCGCTTTCACAAAAAAGAAACATCCAAATGGTTATTTTTACAAGTTCTTGTTTCAATTATATAAAAACAACGAATGATTTAAAGCGAATTGTTTGTGTGAATGTATCTTACTTTCAAAAGTAACATATCAACAAGTGGTCTTGAAAATCATATGGTTTGGCGAATGGATATTGGCCTATGGTAACTTCTCCTAGGTGTCAGATACCACCTCTCCTAATGTGGATGCCCTATAGATCTATGTACCTCATTGTATTCACACACCAAGTCATGTCATATTCAAATGTCACTTTTGAAAAATATTATATTTTCACCGCGTTTTACTACCTGTTCAGGTTATACGCATGTATGATAACTAAGCTAATGAGGTAGAGATTAGGAAGGAAGCATTTCAGAGATAAAATAGACTATTTTCGTGAAAGGAGAGTGGGAAATCATCAGTACATCCAACCAAGATTCGAGCCCAAGTCTCTTCAGTCCAGACAAGCGAGGGTGACGTTATAGAGTTTAGACCATTATTTAGTGCAATAGAATAAAATAAATGTGCCTCCAACAGAGGGTAAAACGCGAAGCAAAAATAAATATAAGGTCGACTGTTCTTCCTCCGACATCCACCTATACAGGACTACCAATATTTTCTTACTACCAAATTCCCTGTGTTTTCCAGGTTTAAAAGAAAGAATGCCCAATTTTCTCAGACATCTTGTATTAAAGAAAAGAGAAATAGGCCTACAATTTAATTTTTCATCAAAATGACTAAAAAGTCTAATGCCGGGATCACGATCAAATTAACGTTCACTTCACGTTCACTTAACTTAATAGATATCCTGGGAGATCTTTCGGCTTACATGAAGGGTATCACGTGATCTAGCCAGCCAATCATTATGCGAGTGACGTCTACAGGTCTATTTAGTAATTCATTTGTTGGTTTTATGACCAAGATTTGCTCTTGATGGAAATAATTTTATTGTACTGTTAAAATATAAACACTATAATATAAAATATATTTTACAACTCATGGTATTATTAGGCTAAAGTAGTTTTAAGATTAAACTAAAATAGGAAAGCTAAATTTATCAAAAAAGTTTAATGATAAATCTTTATTATATCGATAGAAAGCAGTAAACATTCACAGATCATACAAATAGTACAAATCACAGATCAAAATACACACTCTAGAATGCAGATGTTTGGCTCGAGTTGTTACGTTAAGTCACGTGAATCGTTATCACAAATCAGTTTTCTTAAGTTAAGTGAACTTTAAGTGAACGCTACGTTAAGTTAAAGTTAAGTTGATCGTGATCCCGGCATAAGTGTGAAGTCACGTAACTTAAGTTTAAAACAGGATGAAATAATAATAATAATATTTAGCACCACGTCTTACTACCCGTTCGGGTTATNCCCCCCAGTTCACCCGGCCGAGATTCGAACCTCGATCTCCCCGTCCTCTGCGGCCGAGCTCAACACAGGATGATATAAGATTGGTGGGGGTGATACATCTTTCGTCGCTTCACAACCCTTAATTAAGGGGTTATAATAAGATACCTTTTATTATAGTAAATAAATATTCGTAACTTCGACATAAAACATTTTTTGAGTTTCTTCATAAAAATTCTAAAATAAACAAATGTTTCGTCGTAAGAATGGTTTTATAACACCTGAAAAAATCGCGGAAAAACACGTTTTTTATATATTTTTTTTTCAAATATAATATAAAATAAAACCATAAACGAGGACCAATAAAATATTCTAACTCACAATAACAAACTTTGATACAATGAAATCACAAAGGAAGCTAAAAACTCCAGGACTTGCAAAGACCACAAACAACCAAAGATAAGATTAGAAAACAACACAGAAATATTAATATGACATATCAATTTATTTATTTTTTACTAAAAGGGAATAAAAATAACGTCTAATTTAATAATCCATTGAATAAAATAGTTCATGATTACTTTAAAATATCAAAATAATTATATACTAAATATTTTATCAATAGATTTGAAACTGAATACAATAAACAAATGGGTTTTTAGGTATATTATTTTCAAGTCTACACAGAAGAGAATAAAACTACTTCGATTTCACATACAAATACCTTTATCGTTTTATTTCGTGAACTCAAAACTAGGTCATAATGATTTATTTGAATTTGAAATAAGTTTTAGCGTTTTCAAAATGGACTTTTCAAACATTTCGTGAAAACAATGTTCGCTATAAAGTCGGTGTCCCTAGTTATACATGTTTGAATCAGCGTGCTTAGTTATTTAGTTCATTTTTGCGTCCATTCAAAGATATACTATTTTAAACTTTCAGTTAAATTCCCCAAATTAACAAATATTCCAGTATCTTTACTAGATTTTGAAAAATCCCACGCGTTTTCCCGGTTTCCCAGGTGCGTGGCAACCCTGATATATAACTACGGCCCTACTACCAGCAAACAGAAGCGCTCCGTCGAGGATTTTTCCGTCTGATGAAAGTAATCCTAGAGGAGTAATGGAAATGGGGTGGGGGGGATCTTTCACAGAGCGAAACAAAAACCGTCTCGCGTTACAGGCAGCGGGCGAGATGGCGGGCGGGTGGAGGGATTAGACGAGAGCATCCCCATTAGGTCCCCTCACCCTCTAACAACTGCAGCAGCCTAGAGGCAAGGGAAGGGGGGAGGAGGAAGGGAGATATGCTGCCCCCCACCCCCAAGGAAATCTGTTGACAGAGTGCACCCGTAATACGGACCGACATCACCTCCGTCGAGATAGCTTCCAACCGGCGGTAGGTAACGAGGAATAGCGTGTGCTTGGTATGTGCGTGGATCGAGGATTACCGACTCTAGCCCAGGAAATACGCGCATCACGTGCCTTACCCTGATGTGAGTGAGTGGTTAGGGAGACTGACTAGACGATAAAAAAAAAGTCTGAATCCTCAGCTCAGTCGATGGAGCGTATGGTTGGCCCACGAAACCCAGATTTATTTTTAACATCCAGTCTTACTACCCGTAGTAAAGGTTATAAGCTTAAGTACTACTCTAATATGTAAGGGATTAAGAATATTGTATTTAGAGGAAGTCTAACCACGTTTGCGTGGAGGGAGAATGTGGGTAAACATTTAGGAAAAAACCACCCTCAGTGCAGCCGACCGGGGATCGAACCCCAATCTCTCGGTCATCAGCAGTCTAGTCTATCGCGGAGAGTAGCAGTGTATTAAGACATGCAAATAAAGGATGCGTATTATCAAGCTTTTACAATGTTACTGGAAGTGTGAATCATGATTAAATCGTTGCAACGTTTTTACTCAAACTTTTCCCCTCCCGAACACTCAGTAAAATATCAGGAGGGGGGCAATGTACCCGTGAAATCCCTCCCCCCTAGTTCCGGCATTTATGCTCAAAAGTCCTACGACCCATGAATGAGGAACGCTTTTGGAACAAAAAGTACCAATATAGTATAACATTTAAGAAAAAGTCCAAAAGTGAGACCTTGATTTGTGGTTTCCGCTGTCCCCACCTTAATGAATGACAAATACTAAAGTGGCCAAAGCAGGAACACTTACCCTCCCTCCAAACTTATGGCTTTTAGGAGATAACTAAGATGTTGACAGGGTGATGCCCACCCAAAGGCCTTTCACCCGCCCCCTTCCCCCAACCTTTGACACGACACTTCCCAAGAAACTATAATACACTTCAGGCCACCCAAAACGACTCAAAATATAGGAGGATTTTAAAGATAATCATGTTCACAAATACTTAAAAATAGAAATAATACACAAATAAGATTATCATGAGATTTTTCTACAGTATTGTTTTCAGTTTCTCCCCACGCAAATAGTGGTGCATTTAGTGTAATTCAAAATAATTTACAATGCATTATTTCTGATAGTCAGTAGGGGTACTACGCTATAAACACAAGAATTATTTTACATTCATTCAGATACATGAATACATAAGTTAACTTATTTTTATTTTTAAGAGTTAATAAAAGAAGGAAGAAAGAAAAACCTTCTTCATGCAGCCAGTCAAGAATGAACCCGGGTAGACTGATTCAGAGTCAATTGCGGTTACTATCCTGATACTTTGGCACGCATTCAAAAGGCACACAAGAGGGAACCACTTATCGGCGACGGTGGTGAGGAACATGAGGTACTAAATAAAAGGAAGACACCGGCGATGGAGTTGAGGCACATGAGGCACTAAGTAAAAGAAGGAACGCACTCACCGGCGATGGTGTTGAGGAACATGAGGTACTCGAAGTTAGAGATCTCCCTGCGCTGCCATTTCTGGGTCATGTTGGAGTTCCTCATCAGCTGACGAGCAGACATCATGGAGGCACGCCTGGAAAATACAACACCACAAATTTTCAAATGTCACTAATTTTGAGAATGTTACGTGCAGTGTCATGACACCATTTTAAGCAAAGATGGTTTAAACTGTGCCTGATATGTTCCGGAGAGCCTCGAAAGCGCACAAGAGGTTTCTCCCTATCAAAAGCGCCTGAAGATAGCGGTCAAAAGCTCACGGGGAAAAAAAAACCCAGCAACTGCATAACTTGGCAACATGGTAAACATGTATTTTAAACAACCTCCTTATGCTTTACAATAATTACAATAAACTAATAAAACCATAGATAGCTTGTAATTTCTGAAAAAATATACATTTCTCGCGTTTTGCCATATGGGGTTCAGGCACTACAAACAAAGGTGCGCTTCTGGTATACTCAAATTCAGGTAAACAAATTCAGCCTGTGCGCTTTCAATACGTAACCACTTTATATAACGTTTGAAACTCCGCGGGTGATGGAAGGGTCTAGGTTCAAATCTCGGCCGATCTCAATTGGGGGTATTTTTCATATGTCACTTATCATTGTCCAAACCCATTATAAATACTAAATTATCAACCCTACTCCATACGTGAATAATCTTAGTGTTAAGGCTTATAACTTTGTTTGAAAGAGTCATCTACCGTATCTATTAGGAATGAAGTTGTCTGGGAAAGAGTGGGAGTTACAGGGAGTACATGAAATAGTAGAGGAAGCAAGCGTGAGATGATGTGGTCACGTAATGAGGAAGGAAACGGAGAGAATACCAAAGGGAATGATGGAGATGAAGTGTGTAAGATAGAGACAACAAGAAAGAAAGAGAGGGGAGGAGCAGATAAAATAAAGAGTGGAAGTGAGAGGAGAAGAATGGAAGCAATTAAAGGAGGAAGAGTGGTGGAAGGATAGAGGAAGATGGAGGCATTCTACTAAAAATGACCCGGCCAGAGGCTGGAAACAGCTGATGATTATGATGATGATCCAACAAATATTATATCTCCATCCAGGGAGGCGGGATAATTGGTATTAATGGGCTGTCATATATAACCTTATTAAGGTTTCAATGTTTTTTTTTAAAGATTTACCAATAGAAAATTGATAAAAGAGGAGATCAAAAAGAGGATATAAAAAGTTTGGGTTTAATTTTCACCACAAAAATGAAACCATACTTAAAAGAGAAAAATACGTACAAAATTTATTTAGCCCAAAATGGATCAATCTTTTTAAAATAATTGGTTACTATTCAAAAAGAGCGTGGATTTTATTGAAATTTATCCTAGTATCTTATATATAATTTGATAAGCCCGTTTCCAGTAATAGAAATTACGAGGAAATGAATGAACATAATTTGACACGCGAACACTCATTTTAAAGATTGGGGAATCAGGACACCGGTAAAAATAGTGGCCTAAAACTAAAATCCAATTTTCCTAGTGGATTTTCCGTCTTTTCCTTCTGTGTGGGCGGTGGTTCATCTGTACAATCATTCTTTGCTTACATCACCATGGAAACCGTGACTAGCTGTTTATTGGTAAATAAAATATTTGTCTTTGTTTAAAAATAATATCAGCTAAATCGTTACTTGAGTGGTTTGTGCAACGAATATATAGAGATCTGAGAGAGGGGTCATTTTAATGTTCTCATTGGAGCGAGAAGTGGTAAAATATATGTTTTTTATAAAAATAAACACTGAAAACTAAATATCTAAGTAAAGTTGATAGCCTTTGACGAGTAAACTTTTTACTAAAAAGTGAGTGAGGGCTTATTATATAGATCGTTTCCCAATAAAAAGTTTAAAAAACATTTTAGTGCAATAATCTGCAGCCATCGCTACAACGACCCACTAGTTATCATTAATTTGAGATATAGTTATAAGAAAAAACTTCACACTATTTTTATTTTTATATTTTTACACCCACATCGGCGGGTCTGCGGGCTGAGGCGTCAACATTATCCGGTATGGTTTGACGGTTTCGGGGTAGTCAAAGTCTGAATCTCATCTGGGTATTTTTCCTTAAACGCTTTTCCACTCTTTATCTACTCGAATGTGGCTACATTTTCTTAAAACGCTGCCTTCCTCATCCATACCCATTAGTGTAACGATGCAGATATAATGAACTAACACAAACTACCTCCATATTCATCAATTAACACTTAATGACCCACTTCGGTGGCCATATGGTCTAAGGCGTCACTCCTCGCAATATATTCCATTACCATTGACGAGGAAATCGGGGTTCGAATTCCAGTGTGGTGTACTGAAGAGTTTTTCTAAATGGGTTTTAACTCTCCCTTCACGCAAATGCGGGTACACTTGCTCTAAATTCAACCTTTCTCTTCTCTTACACATTAGCTTATAATTAGTACATAAAATTAAAAATCCCAACGTGTAGTAAGACGCAGTGCTTAAAAAACCTTATTGGTCCCGGCACAGATTTATCTGATTGCCAAACCCTTCCTTCACCTCTGACAAGACGTGTATTAATCACAAATTGTGAATGTGAGGAATGCCAGGCCTCCACCGTGGTTTGGATCCCATGTTAAACTGTAGGTACTCCATTTCATATCACAATCACCCTACCATTACACATTAGCGTAAATGCGTATAGCCCGAATGCGGTGATAATAATAATAATTATAATAATAATAATTATAATAATTATAATAATAATAATAATTATTATTATAATTATAATTATAATAATAATTATTATTATTATAATTATTATTATTATAATTATTATTATTATTATAATTATAATAATAATAATTATTATTATAATTATAATAATAATAATAATTATTATAATTATAATAATTATTATTATTATTATAATTATTATAATAATTATTATTATAATTATAATAATAATTATTATTATAATTATAATAATAATTATTATTATAATAATAATAATTATAATAATTATAATAATAATAATAATTATAATAATAATAATAATTATAATAATAATAATTATAATAATAATAATAATAATAATAATAATACTTAAGAAAACCTTAACGACAGAATTAGCCCAGCTCCCGCGTGCCTGACCTTGTTTTCCACAGTGAGTTTTTCCATCATTCGTCCAGGAAAATAATGGTTGGTTTAAACTTTTTTTTCTTTCTCAAGACTTTGGATTCAATCTTTAGTAGCTTTGCAACTGACGTAGGGTATACATTAAAAAATTACAATTTAATTACAGTAAAACCTTGGATTGCGAGCATAATTAGTTTCGTAAACGTGTTCGTAATACAAAGCACTCTTATATCAAAGTGAATTTCCCCCATAAGAAATAATGGAAACTCAGATGATTCGTCCCACAACCCAAAAATATTTAATCTAAGAATGATTAATACCTTTTTAATTTCGTTATTTAAATGTAACTGTACTGTAATCAAATTTATTTATTAAATTTAATGGTGGCTGGTGTGAGGTGGACGAGAGAGATGAGTGGAGGAGGTGGGTTATTGTTTAGGACGACTTCCACTGTCACTAACGGAATCACTGCTATATTGCTATATGTTGGATCACTGGAATATTTTTCTTTTTGTGTGACTTTAACAAAGAACCTATCCAATGACACTGCTCGGCAGACAAAGCGTAACCATAGTACTACTCGTATTGCAAGATATCGCTCGTTTATCAAGTTAAAATTTATTGAA
>CABFWB010000538.1:185825-228438 GCA_902151455.1 Timema bartmani
ATATATATATATATATATATATATATATATATATATATATATATATATCATGGCCAAGGATTTCGATAAATGGTAATGTATATTATATTGTACTATTGTACACTGCGTTTCCTAGACGACTGGAATGTTTGTGTTGGAGAAGGAGATACAGTATATCGGTGGGTAGCTACTGACTTGGAAGAAGAGATGAGAGAGGACAAAGGTTGATAACATTCTGCATGATAAACAAGCTGGTAGTAACGAACACCCTGTTAAAACAACATGAGAGAAGATAAACGTGGAAAACTCCAGGACAAATAAGGAGACACCTGATTGAATATATATCCTAGTTAATCAGTGGTTTAAAAACCAAGTAAAGAACAGCAAGAGCTATCCCTCCGCAGATATTGATAGTGAACATAACCTGTTAATGATGAAATGTCAGCTGAAGTTCAAACAAATTGATTAAAAAAGGAGAGGAAAATTTGGCAAAGACAAAAGCTGTAAGAGGAACAAACATTTCGGTTCTATAGAGATAAGACAGACAAGATCGTTGGGTGTATTAAACCCTAATATAGACTCTTCATGGGGATGCAGACAAACTATTATGTTCTTCATTTTTAACTTCCTCCATTTTCCTGTTTGTTCATTCATTCCTCTTAGTACCATATATATTTTTCAGTACTGTGTTCTCAAAAACTCTCAACTGAATTTCCAGACTGGACCTAATCCCATCAAATTAAAATAAACTTTTTTTTTTTTTAATACGATTGATAAAACTAAGTGGGAAGAAGCAAGGAGCTATGCGTACCACAGTTTGGGAAACATTGATGTTAGCCAAGCGTAACGGCAAGGGGAAGGGGTGGGGGGGGGGAGGGGGTTGTTGCAGCGGTCTGTCTCCATGGTGACGGCTGATAGATGATACCTCAGCACGAGGCCCAGGACGCCGGGTACCGCCGCCGATATCGACCCACCTCTTCTCTGCACCCATTGCGAGAAGTCGAGAGGAACTTGGACATTGCTCCAGTGGCGGGCCTTATACCATACAGCACCTTCCACTGGGGAGCACTTTTAGGACCGTATATATAATAGAGATTCAGATGTCAGCACTTTTAGGACCGAACGTGTACATAGTAGATATTAGTCCATAATCACTTTTAAGATCGTATATATAATCGAGATTTAGACGTCAGCACTTTTAGGATCGTGTATACAGTCGAGATTCAGACGTCTGCACTTTTAGGACCGTGTATATAATCGAGATTCAGACGTCAGCACTTTTAGGACCGTGTATTTAGTCTAGATTCAGACGTCATCACTTTTAGGACCGTATATATAATCGAGATTCAGACGTCAGCACTTTTAGGATCGTATGTATAATCGAGATTCAGACGTCAGCACTTTTAGGATCGTGTATACAGTCGAGATTCGGACGTCAGCATTTTTAGGACCGTGTATATAGTCGAGATTCAGACGTCCGCACTTTTAGGATTGTATATATAATCGAGATTCAGACGTCAGCACTTTTAGGACCGTGTATATAGTCGAGATTCAGACATCAACATTTTTATGACCGTATATAGTCGAGATTTTAACGTAGCGTTGGAGCGGATTTCAAGACAATCGATTTTTCTTCTATTTTCACCCTTAAGTAAATTACATTTATTTTAGGGTAGGATAAATAATTCCAACATTCCCTCTGTAAAATGGTATAGGTCCAAACACAAGGCATTGAGAAAACTTTTTTTTAGACTCATGAAACGTCGACATCCATAGCAAATATCTAATTAGAAATTTTAGGATCACAATTCTTTCCTAGGAGTATCAAGAAAGTAAAAATCAGCCTGTCTGTAGTGATGATTTTTATTTTGAGGATTGTTTATTTGCTATATGCCAACAATAAGACTTTCAAATAAAGTGGTTTTGATTTCTGAAACTGTAATCTGCTGTCGAGGAATATTTCGATAGCAACATTCTAGGTATTTGTGAGAGCTGATGGTTGACTTAAATCAGATAAAGAATAAAAGAGGAATATATACTCACTCCTGCTGGCGAGGAATATCTCGATAGCGACATTCTGAAGTAGATATCTCCTGGAGAAGATGGCTCGCACCTCGGAGAAGTACCACTTGCCGTGAAGATGGTCGCAGTACTTGAGAACCTACAGACACAAAAACAATGTCCCACTTTAAAACAACACATTCACAAGAGTTGTAATATAACATTTGAAACTAGTGTTGGGTAAAGTATACTATTTTGCTGATTCAAATCCTAATCTACCAATCCCAAAATCTCGAATTCAAATTTTTATTTTATCTAAGAATCCTAAATCTCAAATTCTAAACAGAATCTTGGGGGAAATGATCATAAAAATAAGACATCTATATGTATAAAGGGTAAAGCCCGAAGGGCAAAACCCATTCACCGACTCACTCATCACCATTTTCACCAAATCCTGGGCCTGGAAACTTAAAGTTTTTCTTAGCAGAGAGGTAATGGGATTGCCCCATAGTTAAGATATTTAACTGAGATAGAAAATTAAAATTTGGTGGACAGGTACAAAGACAACTCCCGATAACTAAGTAAATCTTAAAATTTTCAAGAGTGAATTGGAAAAAAGGGGGTGGAGGAATTCAACATTTCAGAAACTAATAACAAAAAACTAATTCCTAGTGTTGTAGTAAATAAACTGTAAGCAGGTAAAAATGCCAATCAAATAAATATTAAGGGCTGAAAATGTTAAATTTTTATTTGGGACTTTGGAAAAAAGGTGAAGGAGGATTATATAGGCCTACAGAAAAAAACCTTTTAGATGAGGAATAAAATTTAAATTTGCCAGGAATGTAGAGGGATTACTTTAATAACAAAATAAGTGTTAAATATTTACTATTTAGAAAGTGGATTGGTGGAATGAGGTGTTTAAAAATCCCCAAAATTAAAATAATACATACTTTTTTTGTGTGTTAAAATTTGAAATTTGTCAGGCGGATATAATAACCACCCCAAACGAACATTAAGATTTGATCTTTAAGTTTCAAAATGAAAAAAGCAGTTAATGAAGAGGGTCCCTTCAACATTCCTAAAATCAATATAAAAACACTTTATGGTTTGATATAAAATGGAAGTTCAATAGACCTTCTCGGAGAGCCGAGTGACGTCTGAACATATCTAATTTAAAAATCGAGGCCGGGGAATAGAAGAACTCGAAATTGATATAATTAATATAGAATACTACCAGTCGGTGTGGTTTAAAATTGAAATTTGACAAGCAAGTAAATAAACGATATGGTATTATCAAATAAATCTTAAAATTTTAAAATTGGATTGTGCGAAGTGAAAAAGGGTTGGGGGTGGGAGAAAGTAGATTGAAACCTTTATAAAATTACTATAAAATATACTTGTACTTTTCAGCATAAAAGAAAATTTAAATTTGTCAGGTTTGTAAATAGACAATTCCAATATAACCATAAAAGCTGGAACAATATGAATTTAAAAGTAGGGAGGCAGGAAGTAGCTAAATTAAAATAAAAACTTCTCAGATAGGGTACACAATTTTAATTTTGTACAAGCAGTCGAAAAAAAGTTATAGAATTAACTATTACAAAAATTAAGATGAAAATTTAACTATATTACTAAAGTAGGATTATGTTAGGAAAAACAATTTGATGTCCGGCACCTTAGCTCAGTCGGTCTGTCTATTGAGCTAAGGGTCCCGAGTTTGATTCCTGGCACGGCCGAAAAAATTATAATTTGTGAATAGTGGATTTACCCTTTCAAAGTAATAAATTAACGGCTGGGGGTCTGGGTGTTGTGTCTGTTCTAGACTTAAGTTAGTTTATAAATCGTGTGATGATATAATCAGTCGGTTCAGAAAGTGCACGTTAAATAGTAATGCAAATAAATGAAAATGAAATGAAACAATTGGAGAGTTACAGACATTAGTAAATATACTTTTATATACTCATCCAAACGGGTACTAAGACGCGGAACTAACAATATATATATTCATACGTCAGGCCAAGTGATTACGATGTCATTTTTTATAAATAATATCAATCCCTATAAAATTATACTAATCATAAAATAAACTGTTTTTAATATTGACCACAAAAAAATATGTTTGTACTGTATACAAGTCTCGTTCTACAAAAATCCTTGTATACTTTCACCGACACACACACATATGCATACCTAATCACGCCGTTCCCTTAAAGGATATGCAAAGAAATGTACATATAGCTCAAAAAACAACTCCGTACTTCCAGCCTCACTAACTTTCTCCACACTTCCCTATCTGTGTAATAATACTCCTTTCCCTTCAACAACATCCATACACCGAGTCATACATGCTCTTTTTTTTCTTAAAACTCTTAAATGTTTCTCTTTTTCACACATTCGTCTACCTATATAACACTTAACCACTTCTCACTTGGCATACCCCTTCCTTTTGATCCACACGCTTCATTCACAATGACCTATTGGATTCCTCTCAAACCGCACTAATCCAGCACCCAATCATGGCTGACTCTGTCCATACGAGTTTTTTTCAGATGAATTTCTTGGATAGCTCATTCCAACAACATTCACCTTGCTCTTGTGTTTCTCCTGACAAACCCACGCTTCAAATCCATAAAACAATGTCGGCGTCAAAACAATTTTATAAACTGTAAACAAAAGTTGTTTTATTAATAAAAAGCTTAATATATAGCCTATATATTAAATATATATATGAATATATTAAACTACCCGATTAAATTATTGATGTACCATGAAAGCACGGCCAACCTATTTCAATGTTTAAAAAGCTAGAGCCTACTTTTGAGCAGCTTGCTAGAAATTAAAATTACCATAATTTTGTGCTCATTTTACAAATGAGTTGCTCACAAGGCATGACATGTTTCATCTCTTCTAATCATCAGCCAGAAGTTTAGTCTATTTATAGGCTTTCAAGAGGAATAAGCTAACTTTCATCGAGGATTTGTGTCATAAGCGTGTTATTTATAGGTATTAAATATATAAATGAAGTTAAAACAAAAGAATTAAAATTTGATGAAAAGTGAATCGTTAGTATAAAGCTTATTTCCCTTGGAAAATTTCCCTTAGTCCTATTCCTAAGGGGGGTGTGGGAGGGGGGGGATATTTGAACAAAAATCATTTTTCATTACCTGTTCGGGCTAAACTTATGTATATTAACTACACATATTCGGTTGGGATAGAGAAGGTAGCATTTATGAGAAAATGACCCGCCATTGTGTGCAGGGAAAAAGCACTCTCAGTACGCTTGACCCGGATTCAAACCGCACCGCCGGAAAAACTAGACTAAATGAGCTTGAGATTGTAGCCACTTGGGCTCATCCTCAAGTAATGCGGTTATAATTTATTTCACAAACGTTTGAGTAGAAAAATAAACCAAATCAATCCTTCAATGACAAGTATAATTACTTTTTTGATCTTTTTTGATCTTTTTTTCAATTAAATGTAATGCAAATATCGTTTTTAAGTTTATTATTGTTATGAATGTATCGTATTTAAATAATGAGCACTAACAATTCCAAATTTGTTTCTTTTAAATAATGCAAATATGCCATGTCAACAGATGGATCATCTATTGTAGGTGTTAAGTACAGTCATAGCCGCATCTAAACATCATACTAATAGATAAAGTGGTAAAGCCGTAGCGTACTAGCCCAAAGGTTTCGGGTTCGATTCTCATGTTCAGGTGTCAATTTTCAATTCAAACAACATGTTAACAGAGTTCGAGCATAGATAATAAAACAATTTATCTAAAAAGATAATAACTATTTTAAGAATCAACTATAAACAGCGTTTAATTAAATGTCGTATGTGCACAAGTAAACTTCTGTAGAAATGAGAATCAACCACACTTAGTACCGAACGCATAAACTTTAGTCATAAATAACGTGCTTGGCGACCAAGCAAAACTTTTTTTTTTCTGCTGATTTCAAACCATTTCATTTCAGTGAAAACAATGAACAAAAAATGTAGCCCCTAACATTTTTAAAGGTGTTAAAAATAAACGACATTGGTACACGTCAATCAGCGCTCACAATTTCCTTGCTTAGATGAGAATGTCTGGTTGCTTTTATACTTTTATTGCTTTACAGTCGTCATAATCATCACCTACTGGCAACCATAATAAAACGGGCAGCGTTACCCAAACTTTTCAGCCGCAGCATTCCTCCGGGAGGTTTTACAACCTGTGGCCCCCAACCCACAGGTATACATTATTATACTCAACAAATGAAGGGTAGAAATGTTAAACGTTCTAAGTGCCATTTTTTTAAATGTGTTTTTTTGATGGAGTCATGTTCTAGCGTATGTGTCATGCACCATAGTTTAAGTTTGTTACACGTGCCAATAGCTTTGGAAGTAGTTAATATTAGTGATAGTTGAAAGTAATTAATATTAGTGATTGTTGAAAACACTAGTTGTACATGCCACTTCCTTTATCTGCCAGCTGTTAAAAAGGCACTTAGAATAGATGGTAGCCAATAAAGAACTTAAGAGTAAATATATTTGGCACTTGGAACGTTATTAGCTATTACAATATATTTAATAATTTAATTATGATCCAATAATTAATTATTTTGAGTTAAGCCTTAATTGTATGATATAGTGTAGTAAACAATAGTTATTTTTTCAGAAAAATATATAATTCTTATAATCCAAAAAAAGTTTTCTTTCCTGTATAATTTTATTTTTGACACTTAGAACGTTTTATTTTTGACACTTTGAACGTTTGAGATTTACATCCTTCAAACATTCATACAGGGTTACATTTTTTACATTGATCCCTGTTAAAATAAAACTTTAAAATGTTAGCTGGCTTTTGGTTTCGTTTTTATGGCATGTTATTGCGTCAACGAAATGGTTTGGCCAGATGAGTATCTCGTTGACTTTTAATGTGGGTTTATATAGATTTACGGTGTAATTAACTGCCGCAAAGGAATAAAAATTTACATGTGAATAGCACCTGTATTTTCTTAAACTTCGACATAGTTAAAGTAATTAATTCATATACAATCTATTGAATCACTTAGACTTAAAAAATATTATATAGTATTTCAATTTAAAAATAAAACACATTTTGACACAGTATAATCGAAGCTTAGGGGTATCCAATAAAGAAGCTAAATTTTCTAGATAGTTAACTGTAAAGATTAATTCCATTGTTCGTATTAATAATAGTAATTATTCTGTACAAAGGCCTTCCAACGAATTTGTAAAATTCGGATCACTTTACTAATATCCTAAATTAGTTGACTTGGATGTTAATATTTTTGTTCATTTAATAGCTGCAGTGAAGTGCTTAAACTTCATTCTAATACAAAATAACACAACCTACCCCAGATCAGTATTTTACCACAAATATATAGGAGAAAGAGTGATTTAATAACGATATAATTTCGAAAACTCACCGGGAAAAAGTTCCGAAACCCTTGCTAAAAAAAACAAATAACAATCTAGTTTTCGCAAGTTTTAAATTAATTAATAGAATAAGATTTAATAGGCCATGGGCCAAATTTGACAGTTTTGAAAAATAAAATTTGCTGCAGATGCTATGCAATGGTTATAACTTTTTTTAAGGCCGTAAGGACAATAAACAAATGGCGAAGAGAACGGCGTTCGAATACCGGCCAGGTGTACCAATGTTAGTTTATCGAGTTTGGTCTACCACTAGATTTTACATCCTTTCTCCATTATAATACAAAATAAATAAATTTTAAATTTAATTGTAGGTCTATAAAAACGTATCCATCACGGACAACGCCGAGAATCCTCACTGTAAATAAATCAATAGTTTTTCAATTAAATTTTTTTTAGAAGAACGTTTTAGAATGTATCAATTAGTAGACTCGCCCTTAAATTATTCATTAGATAAAAAAAATAGCGAGTGACGTGGTATAGTCATTTTCCCTTCCTTTTCCCCTGCCATGAGCACAGAGTACGAGACCAAGATGGCGTCCGCGTGAGAGTGGTTGCCTGCCGCGCATGTCCACAGGGGCAAGCTGGTTTAATCGCGGACAAACTAGAGTAAAACGACGAGGTGATCAATGTAGACTGCGTAAAACTCAAGCCCCTCCCACTATTTCTAACAGCGGCCATCTTGGGGGACCGGCGAGACCAACATTGATCGGCAGCTTCGTCACATAAATACTATACAAATTACCAGAAGTAGGGAAAATGTTACGCTCTTCACGAACTGGGGTAGATTATGACATTTTGTAAGGACAGAAACTTTCTTAAACATAAGATGTAAACATTATGTTATAGCAAATCTCAGAAATACACATTAGTGGTTATGGAGTCCAAAGAGTCAGGCTCGCGCAATACAATGGTTTGTCGATGAAGAAAAGGTAAAGATTTGAATCTGAACCGTGCGTACTAGAGAGTGATTCTCCACGCAAATACTAAATGTGTTATGCACATTCAGGATTAACGCGGATAATCTATCGACGCTGTGGACTAGTGGCCAGAGCTCCTGGTTACAGATCCAGAGGTCCCAGGTTCAATCCACGTCCCCCCCGGATTTATTTGTGAAATAGTGGGTTTGGAACCAGGTCAACTCAGCCTCGTTAGGACAAATGAGAAGCTACTTGAATAAATAAGTAGCAGATCCTGTCTAGAAAAAATGAGATTAACTACTGGAGGGTTAGTTGTGCTGACCACATGACACTATCATTGCTTACGGTGGCGGCCGCTCGGTCGATGTATTTCGCTTGAGCGCCAACGCCATGTAATTATATATACATTTTGTGTGTGGGTGGAGGGGGGTTATTTACACAAAGTAAGGATAAATGAATATATTAAATTAGGTCGAAACTATATTCGATGTATTACTTATTATTTAATAACACTAGCCGATCTACTCAATAATGTTTGTAGACAATCAAAATATTATTAACTATAGTCCTAACCTGCTCATTATAAAGCTTCTTTAAATAATTCATAATATAATCCAAGAATAAGGATAATTAGGAAAATATAATAAAACAGAAGAGCATATAAATCTCTTCCCAATCCTTGGCCGTTAGATTAGACCGTGAATAAAATTAGTAACACCTGTAATGGTGGGCACGTGAACTAGATGTCAGACTCATCTAGTCTGGTCTGCCCGTGGCGGGGAGGTCGGATTTCGAGTCACAGTAAGGTAGGTCTACTAGGATTTTTTTTTCTAAATTGTTTCCCAATTTCCTTTCACGCAAATCCAGTTATATTACATCTAAATTCAACCCTTCTCATTCCTACTCAACTATCCTAATTAATTGCATTTAGTCCAGACGGCAAGATGCAGTGGAAATAAAAATACTTACCAATAAATATTTAATGTATTCTAAGAGTTCATTAGAAAAGTATTTGATACGCTTGAGCTACACGTAGGGTATTAAAATATTTTAAAAATGTATTCAACTAGAGATTCGAGCAGAGAACCTTGAATTAAAAGTCAAAGGTCCGACCTTTACATTTGAAAGGTGCATGGGTAAAAGGGGGAAACTCACACCAAACACATTTTCCAAGATCATAACTTTTTTATCTCAAACCCCAGAAGGACCCCATCAAATACTTAGAAAATAAAAATAAAATAAGACAGAGGACTCTTTTAACCATAATCTAAACAAGTGCAAGAAAGGTCTTGATTGTCTTAACGGTTGGGAGCACTAGCTCAATTTGAATTAAATATTAGATTTTGCCCTTTTTCCTTTAAATTTTGTCTGGGTTATTTTTTGTTTTCAATTTACCAATAAACACTTTTAAAAAAACTTGACAACGGTATCACATTTTAGGCCCCTATATAGTGATTATGTACGTCCCTAGTCAGTTGTTTGTTATCTAATATAACCATTTTTTTTTAGCACCGTGTCTTACTACCTGTTCAGGTTATACCCATATGAAGGTCTACTAATTAAGGTAATGTGTTAGAGATGAGGAAGGTTGAATTTAAAGGAAGTATATCCGCATTTGCGTGAAGAGAGAGAAAGAGTGTGTGTGAAATCATTTAAATAAAACCACCCTCAATACACCTGACCGGGATCAAACCACGATCTCACTATCGCGGCAGTTTAGTCGATTGCGAGAGTAGCGCCTTAGACCATGCGGACAGCGAAGCGGATTAGCGATATCAATAATTCACCACAAAAACCTTCAGTTTACCACTTCGACACATAACTGTGTCCCACACACATCGGTGAGCACGCGGCTTAAATGTCAGGTTCATATAGTATATTATTGTTCACCTGAAACGGGGAGGTCAAGGTTCAAATCCCGTCTGGAATTGCTGAGATTGGTTTTTTCTTTCAATTGTCTCTCCCTTTGCCCCTCCATGATAATGCAAGTGAAATTCTTCCAAATTATATCTTACTCATACTTACTCTAATTTCGCAGTTAAAATGCTTAGAGCCTATTTATACCACGGTAGGGTAGCAAGATGCGATTAAAATAAAAAAGTAGTTTTCTTGTATAGGAAAGTGCCTCCTAAACGTGGGAGCGCCAAGTAGAAAAAAATAATTTAATTTTCTTCACATAGTGATATCAACACTTGTTGAATATCTGTCATGAGCATATTATCATTAGATTAGAAACTTATTAAATGAAGATTAAACGTTGTCAAAAAAGTTCCAGAACACCCGTGACAGATATTTAAGAACTGTTGAGGTTACCATGTGAAGCGAAATAAGCTTTGTTTCTACTGGAGATTTGTTTGATTTATTTTGTCCAAAAAGTATTGTGATATAAAAACTGCAAAAACACTGCCATTGACTCGCGTCCCCTACAATCCCACCCTAATGCATCATTTTGGTGTTTCTATAATCTGATTTTACTTATTATCAAACATACTTATTACTTGACTTTTTAAAATAATTTTACACGCTTTGGTGGCCAAATGGTCTATATCGTCACTCTCGCAATAGATTCGACTACCTATGACATGGAGATCGGGGTTCAAATACCGATCGGGTGTAATGACGGTGCTTTTCATTAAATGGATTTCCTCTCTCTCTCTCTATCTTTACACGCAAATGCGGGTATTGGAAATCATGAAACCCCATATCGTAGTGGAAGTCATGAAACCCCATATTGTAGTGGAAATCATGAAACCCCATATCGTAGTGGAAGTCATGAAACCCCATATTGTAGTGGAAATCATGAAACCCCATATCGTAGTGGAAGTCATAAGCCCCATATTGTAATGGGAGTCATGACACCCCATATTGTAGTGGGAGTCATGAAACCCCATATTGTAGTGGGAGTTATGACACCCCATATTGTAGTGGAAGTCATGAAACCCCATATTGTAGTGGGAGTCATGAAACCCCATATTTTAGTGGGAGTCATGAAACTCCATTTTGTAGTGAAAGTCATGAAACCCCATATTGTAATGGAAGTCATGAAACCCCATGCTGTTGTGGGAGTCATGACACCCCATATAGTAGTGGAAGTCATGAAACCCATTATTGTAATGGGAGTTATGACACCCCATATTGTACTGGAAGTCATGAAACCCCATATTGTAAGTGGAAGTCATGAAACCCCATATTGTAGTGGAAGTCATGAAACCCCATATTGTAGTGGGAGTCATGAAACCCCATATTGTAATGGGAGTTATGACACCCCATATTGTACTGGAAGTCATGAAACCCCATATTGTAGTGGAAGTCATGAAACCCCATATTGTAGTGGAAGTCATGAAACCCCATATTGTAGTGGAAGTCATGAAACCCCATATTGTAGTGAAAGTTATGATTCCCAATATTTTAGTGAACGTTATGAATCCTCTACTAGTGGGTCTCATCTCTAATAGAAGCTATATATTTTTCACCTTGTGTCAGAAGATATGAATCCCTTGTTTTGCCAAATATATAAGCCTCTCGCCTTGAAATAGAAGATATGAATCAGCTTGCGCCACACAGCTATTTATCACGGCTCTTTAGAGTGTATCGAGATTGATAGAAGAGGGGAGGGGGAGAGGTGAAGGAGCTGGTAAACACTAAACAGCCCCCTCTGGTGTACGATGGGAACATGACCACGTGCGTGGAATAAGAGAGTGGAGGGGAGTGGGGAGATGAAATACAGCATTGTTACATGTCTAGCGCACATAACACCAAACTCACCAGGTGGTTCACCTAAGGGACATGTCGCTGCTAATTGCTGGCAATCACAACAGCGCTGTGCTCTTGCGGGAGGAAGGGAAATTACCGAGAGTACGGGAAGCTGTCCTATGAAACTTTGGCAGAGTTAGCAGACCTTTGGATGTGAGCCTACCGGTCAAAGTACTGTTTGTTTATCGTAAAAAGTATGGCCTTTTTATTTTATTTTCGGTTTTGTTGTTGTTGGTGTTTAACATTATTAAGTTAGCTACCTTCTGTAATTATGTTTTTAAAATTTGTTAATAAATTAAAAAGTTAATGTATCTGTCCTTAAACTAATTATCTTGGAATGGTGCAGCGCAGCCTACCTCTTTGACTAAATCGTCGTGGTGTTAAACGTAATAATGAAAAAAAAAAGTTACCATACAATCAACGATTTTAGGCAATCAATATGTGTGCGTGTTGAAAATTGATAAAAAGAAATGTAAAAAAGTATTTTTGACAAAATAGCATCATGATTAAAGATATAATATTCCTATAAATACAGCAATAGCGGTTTTATATATATATATATATCTGATATAAAAACAACCCTCCAGGTCTATATAGTGAGCCATACACTAGGAGCAGCTCCAGTTCTCACCACTGAACCTCTCTCTCTCTCTCTCTCTCTCCTGATATACAGACAACTCTCCAGGTTTATATAGTGAGCCATACATTAGGAGCAGTTCCTGTCCTCACCACTGAACCTCTCTCTCTCTCGCCTGATATACAGACAACTAGCCAGGTCTATATAGTGAGCCATACACTAGGAGCAGTTCCTGTCCTCACCACTGAACCTCTCTCTCTCTCTCCTGATATACAGACAACTCTCCAGGTCTATATAGTGAGACATACACTAGGAGCAGTTCCTGTCCTCACCACTGAACCTCTCTCTCTCTCTCCTGATATACAGACAACCCTCCAGGTCTATATAGTGAGCCATACACTAGGAGCAGTTCCTGTCCTCACCACTGAACCTCTCCTGATATGCAGACAAATCACCAGGTCTATACAGCGATCTTTTTTTATATTATTATTTTCATTAAATATTTCTACCTATCTGGGCTATCCACATTTAATTACACTTGAGAGTTAGGTAGAATTTAGAGGAAATTTCCATTTATTCGCGTGGAGGTAGGAAGCGGAACCCGTTTAGGAAAAATAACCCACAGTACCCTCGATCGAAATTTGAATCCTGACCTCCCCGTCATCGACAAACCAATCGAGCTTGACGTTAAGCCCGCGCGCTTGATTTAATCATTATAAATCTCATATAATTATAATAATCATACAAATGCGACTAAAATGTCTCAAAGGCGAATCAACGAGCCCAGTGGGTGTTTTTATAATTATGGTCGCAGCGCCACTCACCTGAACACGTGACTGCTATATCAAACTCAGTCAACAAGTAGCTGTCAGAGTTGAGTAACCAAAAGGAGCACGGTAGTCTTGGGATAAAGTGCTCCCCTTGGGACCCGATGTTCGTGGGTTCAAACCCAGCCGTGCTCAACGGATTTTTCTTGAGCGATAAAAATCCGTAGCACAACTTCCTTTGGAGGGCAGGCAAAGCCACCCATCCCATGTCAATCGCGGCATGTAAAAGGACCCTGGAAGGTATGGGGAAATATATTTCCCGGCAAAAAATGGTAGACCCTTTCACGCTCGCTCATAGAAATTCAATGTGGAAATAAGTAGTGAGCCCCCGAACTTCATGAACTCCCCTACTAGGCTGAATGGAATTTATACCAGATGGTGCAGGTTTCACTAACCAGCCAAAGGGCTGAGTACATGCCCAGTTCCTGATGAATAAAAATCAAACTAGACCAACGGGGTTGTTGACTTAAGAAGAAAAATTACCCAATAATAGTCTTCAAATAAATCGTTATGGTTTTCTAAATGTTAAACTTATTTATCAAGATATATTTATTGATCTTATCACTATAGCAAACATAGGCCTACGTAGACAAATATTATTAAATAGGCATAAATCTTAAGTGGACCTTCTTTGAAACTGTGGAGAAAACCTACCATTAAGTTTTGTTGTTTACTTTTTATTTCACAACGTCTTACTATCCATCAATTATTAATTTTAATTAATATTACATCGTAGTAATGAGGAAGGCAGGTTTGGTTTGGTTTTACACATTGTCTTACTACCCGTCCGGGCTATCCGCATATTTACACTATTGGTGTAGGTATGAGGACGGTAGAATTTAGGTTTGCGTGTAGGGGGAGACGGAGTGGGTAAACAATTGAATTAAATCCCCTCAAGGTACACATGACCGGGATTCGAGCCCCAACTTCCCCGTCTCGAGCAGACCTTACTAGATGAGCCTGAAATTTAGTCGTCGTGGCCATACCGATGCGGGTTCCATAAAGTGACATTAAAAAATACTGTTTCAACAAAGTAAATCAACCCGAACCCAAGTTGACAGCTTCGAGCGACATTTCAAAAAGACGGTCGTCAGAAGTGAAGGACTGGAGATGCCGGTATTAAGGGGGGGAGAGCTGGCCGTTTCAAAACTAATTTCCTCATCGCTGCGCTTCTACCCCTCCTTTTGCCCCTCTCAACCCCAATTACTGTCAATTACTGTGACAGATGTGTATAGCTAGGAGACACTTTGTTGGTTCAATAACTGGTCCATAGCACGCCACCATACACACCGCGACAGACGATACAGTGGACAAAGAATGATTTGGGCAGAGTAGTAACTCTTTGGATAGTAGACCTCGCTTCCTTCATGTTATTATCGTTACTACTAACTTACTAGTAGCTCTGTGGTTAGTAGGCCTAGCTTCATTCAAGTTCTTAAAGTTACTACAGTCTTACTAGTAGTTCAGTGAACATTAGACCTTGCTCTAGTCATGTTCTTATCGTTACTACAGTCTTACTAGTAGTTCAGTGAACATTAGACCTTGCTCTAGTCATGTTCTTATCGTTACTATAGTCTTATTAGTAGTTCTGTGAACATTAAACCTTGCTCTATTCATGTTCTTATCGTTACTACAGTCTTACTAGTAGTTAAGTGAACATTAGACCTTGCTCTATTCATGTTTTTATCGTTACGACAGTCTTACTAGTAGTTCAGTGAACATTAGACTTTGCTCTATTCATGTTCTTATCGTTACTACAATCTTACTAGTAGTTCAGTGAACATTATACCTTGCTCTATTCATGTTCTTATCGTTACGACAGTCTTACTAGTAGTTCAGTGAACATTAGACTTTGCTCTATTCATGTTCTTATCGTTACTACAGTCTTACTAGTAGTTCAGTGAACATTAGACTTTGCTCTATTCATATTCTTATCGTTACTACAGTCTCACTAGTAGTTCAGTGAGCATTAGACTTTGCTCTATTCATGATCTTATCGTTATTACAGTCTTACTAGTAGTTCAGTGAACATTAGACCTTGCTTTATTCACGTTCTTATCGTTACTACAGTCTTACTAGTAGTTCAGGGAACATTAGACCTTGCTCTATTCATGTCCTTATCGTTACTACAGTCTTAACATTTTTCTTTGAATTCCAAGTTGAAATATATCCTATAGTTTCTTCTTGGATTTTAAGTTGATATTTTTACTAGATGCAGGCAGTTTAGGACGTCAGACTCATAATATATGTAAAAATTACCAAAAATACGACTTGGTACTTTACAAATGGCTTAGAATTATAAATGCAATTATCTGAGATGAGCTATTAAACGAAAAATAATTTGAGCGGCTGCCATATTGAAACGGATAGTCAGATTGAAAAATTATGTGCAAACATTGTTTGATATAGGTTCATAGAATGGCCCTGCCAAATTTCGTTACAACTGATAAAAGCATTTGGAAGTTATCGCGGAACAAAGCTTACAAGAATAATTAGTAATCAATTAAAGCAATTTATCACTTTGATATGTAGTTTGTAGGACTAATTAATAATCTATTAAACCTAATCAACATAAATATAATTCTAAATTTAATGTTTATTTTATGATGATCTAAACACATACACAAATGTGTAAATTGGGCATACTTTTCCAATCTTAATTATATATTGAGAAAAATCCAACAGTTTTGATACCTGAACGTTTTTCTGAAGAGGCAAAATCGCTCTTCATTTTCTGATAACACTCGCAATAGTCTTTTGTCATTTTATGTCTACTATAGTTCTCCTCGGATATGGGCATGGCGCTTCAACAGACCATGATACTGACAAAACTAACTGTTAGCAGTTCACTAGGAGAAAAATAAATTAGGACGTTCAATGTGGCTGTTTTTTGTTGCTACAAACGATGTGGTCTTAGTAAATGTTTTATACTCATATTATAAGAACATCTTTTTTTTTCCTTATCCTTGGATCGTCAGAATTTACTTTGCTGTAGATATATTCATTAATTTAGTTGAGTGCCTCACTATTAGTTTGAGTGTTTCCCTTCATTAAAGGCTAATAATTATTTTAAATTACACATAGTCTATAATTAGAGGTAATGAATGAGGTCACACAGTTTATGGTTAAAAATAAAACCTGGTAGATTACAAATGCATAGGGCTACCCACAACGGTGAGCACGCGGATTTAGTGTCAGGTTCATCCAGCACGGTTTTCGTCGGTTGATGATGGTTCTCTTTGAAAAATGACCTGGTTTCATTCGAATCTTCTGACAACAATTTTCAACTAACTCACTGTTGTAAGTCTGATAAATCATGTATTGAGTACGAATACACTTAAATCTTAAAGCGTCTCTATGTAAAAAAAAGTCCAAAAGATTAATGTCAGCTGTCCGGGTGTGGAAGGAATGCGATGGAACATTCTCGATCTAGTGTCTGTATCTCTCTGAGTTGTTTTGTTAAACTAGGTTTACCAAGACTTTTTTTACTCATTTTAATGAGTATTACTAGATCCTACTCATTTCAATGAGTACTAAACGATCCTATAGTGGTGATCCATCCCTTTTTTTTCTAAACGGGGGTAGAAGGGGAGCTGCATTGTTAGTCGAGATATCGCCAAGCAGATTTTGCGGTTAGGTTAAATATTGACAAAACCTTTAACAGTTCAAGAGTTTGGTCCATATGGGATTGAGCACAAAACTATTTTCTAATACCATTACAAAGACCTAGCAGCATAGTTTATAAGTTGAAAATTTCCACTCTGAAAAGTCCAAATATCTAAATATTTTGACCCACCTCGGTGGCGTAGTTTGCTAACGCGCTGGTTTCGTGTTTAGCTAGACTGCCGAGGGCGGGGAGATGGTTCGAATCTCGCTCGGGCGAACTAGGGGTGGTTTTCTCCTAAATAGTTTTCCACTCTCCCTCCACGCAAATGCGGGTTCACTTCCTCTATATCCAACCTTCCCAATTCCTAACCCATTAGCGTAATTAGTAATTAAGCGTACAACCCGACCGGTTAGTAAGATTATTATTATTATTATTACTACATATTTTGGTTGATCACAAAGAGCTAAATGCATGGGAAACGAAAGGTAACTGGTATGGGAGCATATAATGGATCTTTGTGAATCAAATGATTTAATTTAATAGGGGAAAGGGAGGGCACTAAACAAATGGTATTGTAATTTGTATTTTCCTCTTCCCCTATTCGTTCTCCTGATGCCGGACAGCTTCACCCAGGAACGTTATAAGTCCACTTGGTTTCTGCCGTTTATGAATTTTTGCTCGACTATTATAGCACCTTAAGTTGGAGATGTAGGGAACGCGAAAAAAGACCAGTTTTTTTGTAGTTTTTTTTATCAAAACATTTTTTACTTAAATAAACAGAGTATTTATTGTTTGAGTACAAAAAAAAGTTTAATTTTCCACACATGGTGGTTTTCATGAGCAAAGCGGAATTAAATGACAAACTTTTTAAAGGAAGATAATAATTATAAAGTTGTCATTAAATACTAGAACACCCTTGACAGATATTCAAGAACGGGGAGGTTACTATGTGAAGAAAATAAAACTTTTGTGTTGCTACAGGAGATATATTTTAATTTTGACCCCAAAAAAAGGTTTTGCTTTAAAAACTTAAGACACACTGACCAATCCTCACGTTCCCTTCGCCCTCAACTTATCACCATATATAACTTATAAGGTTCTTAAGATGGGGTGCAAGTGAGCGTGAGCTTAGGGAAGTATTTTTGAAGTTTTTATAACATAAACATTTGTTGGCCAAAATAAATTAAATTTTTCTTCTATAGACTCATAGAGTTTAGTTTTCTGCACATGCTAATCTCAACAGTTCTTGAATATCTGCCAGGGGTGTTCTGAAATTTAATGACAACTTTTCCTCTTCATTTAAAAAGTTTGTCACCAAATTCCGCTATGCTCATGAGAGATATTCAACAACTGTTGAGATTAGCATGTGCAGAAAATTAAGCTCTATGAGTCTATAGAAGAAAAATTTCATTTATTTTGGCCAAAAAATGTTTATGCTATAAAAACTGCAAAATTAATGCACTAAACTCGCGCTCACTAGCACCCCATCTTAAGCACCGTCAAGGAATAAAACCAGTTCTCTGACTCTGTAACCAGACTTTCTGTCCAACTACCCACGGTTATGTGATGTGTGTGTGTATACGTTATCACGGATGTTGCAGAGAAGTGCTATATGGGAAACGTTCCTACTAGTTCAATAGATCACCCCCCCTCCACCCCCCATTATCCGGGCATTGTGCGAGCACATGTTACACACAATACTCTCGCCCACCCTCCTATTAGAGGTCCTTGAGAGGTGAAGGGGGGGTTGCTGAAATCTCATCAGCTCCCCTTCTACATACAGTACAGATTAAAACACAGCACTCAGCACCTTTTCAAAAACACCAAACAAAGACCAGACACGGGTCTTTAATGGGGTTGAGAGAAAAATAGGAGTGGGGGAGGGTGTCGAATTGACATAATGAGTAGATAAAACATTTTCTAAAGGGACCAACGCAATCTGTCTAAAAAAAAAAGAAGCTTAAAAATAGTGCATGTCTAATGTGGTAAAAAAAAGAATTTGGTTCAATGTGTGCCTTTTGAATTATAAAGATAAAAATATAGTGCCGCTGAAAGAACAGGATTTTTTTTGTTACTACCTGTTAAAGTTATACGCATATGCCCGTGTACTAACTATGCTAATGAGTTAAGAATGAGGAAGGTTGAATTTTAGAGGAATTGTACTTGCATTTTCATGAAAAACCATTTTGGAAAAACAACTTTTAGTACACCCGACTGGGATTTGAACCCCAATCTCCCTGTCATCGGCAGTCTAGTCTAACACGGGAGTGATGCCTTAGACCATGAGGCTACCGAAGTAGGTAATTAGGGTATGCTCAAGTGTTAGGGATTATAAATTTGATTTTAAAGCCAGTGTACCTGCATTTGAGTGGAGAGAGAATGGAAGACCAATTATGGGGTAAAAGCCCTCAGTACACGCGACCAGGATTTAAACCCCAATCTCCCCCTCCCAGCAAACCATTCTATTGCGAAAGTGACGCCTTAGAGACCATTCGACCAGCGAAGTGGATTCTGGGTCACTAGAAGAAACGTTGAAGCATCCTATGTCGGATTATATCCCTTCTTCTGCGCTAAATCCGCACTGATGGCTCTCACATTTCGTCAGTAGGGAGAGCTGAGAGCACATCTAAGGTAGGCTAGAAACACGACTACTTACGTCGTACTTGGCTTCGTGTAATTCGAGCTCGTTGTAAGAGGATTTGTAGCACGATGGCTGGAAGGGCTTGGAAACTGTAAGGGCTGTACATAACTAAGGGCGAATGCCAAATAATTCCATTTGGATGTTGGTGATGTGTGTTGATGTGTTCTACAGTCCGATTTTAATAGAAAGAACCTTATCTGACAGAAAAGTTATTAGATCTACTTTTTCGTGTTCATACGACAAGACATGTTGCTCTTCATCTGTCACTTTTGATAGATTTTATAAACACCGTGTCTTACTACTCATCAGATTATATGTATATGTGCTAGTTATACTCCATTCACGGTAAGAATTACTCTCTGAAAGGTCTTTTTTCCTACCAATATCCTACTATATAATAGAGTTCTGGTAGGGAAAAAGGCCTTTCAGAAAACAATTTCTATGCTGAACAGATTATATGCTAGTTTGTTAGGGATGAGGAAGGAATAAGTGGAAAACAATTTAGGAAAAACCACTCTCAGTACACGAGACCTGGATTCGAGCCCCGAACTCCCCGTAATTGGGTGTCCAATCTATTACAAGAGTGACTCCTTAACTCAACAAACGGGTCAGGAATAAACCCCTGGTTAGAGCCTGACGCCACATCCCTGAATCCCTCGGATGGGTCGTGTTACGAAGGATTAGGAGAGCACGCAGTTGTCCTCATCACTAGCCTGACACCCCGCGAACAGAAGCGGTTCACAGGGATTAGTTGGGATATCCGCGGGGCTCAAACAGTGGGTAGATGCAGAAGGGTAAAATGATCCTATCTTGTATCACATTTTATTTGTAGGTAGGTCCTTCGAGTGTGAAGGGTAGTTGTGACTATATTGAATAAGCAGTCGCGAACAGCCGATAGGGCTGGTCCTCCAGCTAGGGGGTTGGGCGTGAAAAACCCATCAAAAAACTCTCAAAAGTTTGTCATGTCTGTTACTGGGGTAAAATGTTCCGGAGATAAAATAGTTCCCTAGATAGTTTCTGTCACCTAAGTGTATATGACTAGTTACCAAGCTATCACATGGAAATTGTGATAGGTGACTTGAATGTAAAGATGGGGAAGGAGTAATTCTTTAGACCTACAATAGGAAAGGAAAGCTTGTATGACGTCAGTAATGATGATGGAATAATAATTGATCAATTTTGCCACGTCAAAGAACCTTCCCTATAAGCTATTAGATGTGGATACATTTTGGAAATGTTGGTACCTTTAGAAGCTGTACCATAATTGTTGTACATTTGGAAATGGGAAAGCTATAAAATGTATTAGATCTACTTTCACATATTCATACGTCAAGTCATGTTATCTGCAACTGTCACTTTTGATAGATATTATCAACAACTATAAATAACACTAATAATATGGCTAAATGTTATCAATGTTGACGGCAAAAAAATAAAGTTTGGAGTGGTGCTTCCCCGGCTAGCATTAGCCTCACCTGTCCCCCTCCCCCCATTTTAGCCGTATTTAACATCCAATACAATGGGTTGAAAATAAAGGGTAGCCGAAATGAAATACATCCACGTTAGAGTGAGGAGAGGATGTGAAAACTACAGTTAAAATCTCAAGGGAAAGAAAAAGCACCTCCCAGTTTCCCCGGAAGGGATTTGAACATCAATCAACACGTTGACAGCGTCAACTTCCAACAATCAGCAACAAATACGATTAAAAAAACTATAGTTTCAGTATTTGAACCCCAATAAGCCCGTTGAGACGAGTGAATTGTATCCATTCTGAATGGTATCAATTCAGACATTTCTTGAACAGGCACCACAAATTAAAAAAGTCTGATTTGTATCCCATTCTCATAATATCCACAAAATCCTGAAATTGTATCTATTCTGAATGGTCTCCATTAAGAAAGTTTTCAAATAAATGACTAACAAAAATCCTGATTTGTATCCACTGTAATTATTTGCATTATATCCACAAAATCCTGAATTGTATCCATTCTGAATGGTCTCCATCCAGACATTTTCACAAACAAGCACCACAAATAAAAAGTCTGATTTGTATCCACTATAAATATTTGCATTATATCTACAAAATCCTGAAATCTATCCATTCTGATTTGTATCCATTTAACTGCGGTGCCACATGTCTTCTAGATGGCAGCAGCAGAAACTCTCCTTAACTCATTCCGTGCTTACTAGAAAGCAGCACTATCTTTATGTTAAGGGGCCGGTCAACACTAGTTCACCCATTAAAACATGTTATTACAAAATAAAAGATTGTGACAAAACCGTTCTATGAATTTGAAATCAGTTTTCACCAATGAAAAGGAATTTATATTATTTAGAAAGAAGACTCTGTATAACCTTTACGAATCATACTGATTAAATTATACAATGGAAACTATCACCACATTTTCAGCCTCGCATTATTTTGCTAAAAATGACTTCATTAAGTGAAATATTCAAAATTTAATGTTACTATATAAAGCATAACTTTTTTTATTTCAATTTTCTTGAATTAGAATTTTTATTCAATGTTCTATTCTTTTTTATATTTATTTAAATAAATAATTACTTTAACAGGATTAAAAATTAAAGATTAAAGATTGGAGACCATTCAGAATCGATACAACTAAGGATTTTGTGGATATTATGAGAATGGATCAAAATACTTTTTATTTGTGGTGCTTGTTTAAGAAATATCTGAAAGGGTACTATTCAGAATGGATAGAATTCAGCTACCCCAGGGGCCCATTTAGGTGACCTGGAGGTCTAGGGGTAAGGTGTCGGACTTATGTGCTGGGGGTGCGGGGTTACAATCCGCGGTCTCGGCAGAGATTTATCTGATTGCCAAACTCTTCCTTCACCTCTAACAAGACGTGTATTAATCACAACTTGTGAATGTGTAGAATGCCAGGCCTCTCCCGTGGTTCGAATACCACGTTAAGCTGTAGGTCCTCCATTTCATCTCACAATAACCCTACTATTTACACATTAGCGTAAGTGCATACAAACCGAACGGGTAGTAAGACGCGGTGCTTATAATAATAAACCCATCATTACTAGGGCAAACTTTTTTTTTTAGCACCGCGTCTTTCTACCCATTTGGGTTACACACTTATATACTAATTAAGCTAATGGGTTAGGTATGAAAAAGGTTGAATTTAGAGATTAAGTGTATCCGCATTAGCGTAGAGAGAAAGAGTGGAGAACCATTTAGGTAAAACCACCCTCAGTATACCCGACGGGGATCGAAACACGAGCTCATCTGCAGTCTATTCTATTGTGAGAGTGACGTCTTAGACTATGCGGCGACCGAAGCCGTTAAGACAAATATTAAACTTGTGGTCTGAAAAATAAAACGCTCGAAAGTTAGTTTTTTTAATACTGCTTTAAGGAATACGTAAATATAAAGAGGGGTCGAGAGTAATTTAATAAAAACAAATTACGATTAATCCCCGGCGCATGGCCGAGTGGAATGGTTCCTTCCCCTCTTCCCTTAACCCCCACCAGAGCCAATAAATTGCATTCTAACAGCGGGGTGATTGAATTAAGATCCGCCTGGTCGTCGTAAAGTAACATTAATGTCGAGGGTCCCCGGGCCTGGTGGCTACAGAGTGATGACCTCACTTGCCGAGTCAAAAAGGATGAGTCAACTAAGATGATAAGGCGAATGTTCTCTTGACAAAAACACATTTTACTGATATAGGAATATAAGTTTTATTTTGTTTCCAAAAACTATTCTCCGAATACCGAGCTGAGGCGCTTGTAGGTCTATTTGAGGTAGTTTTTTTTTTACGTGAGGGTGAAGGGGAGGTGAGATGATTTTTTTTCACAGCATCTTAATTTTCATTTCAATTCCATGCATACATTGATTACGCTAGTGAAATAGGGATTAGAAAGGTGGACTTTTAGAGTAAATGCACCTGCATTTGCTGGGAGGGATAGTGAGAAACCTATTAGGGATAACCACCGTTGGTTCATCCTACCGGGATTCAAACTATGTTAACTCCATAATTTGAAATAAATTCTAATAAGAGAGTGACGCACTAGACTATGCAACTACCGATGCATGTCGAGGTGTCTAATAACTGGGGAAAACCGCTGCAAATGGCGGATGGAGATGAAATTAGATCGAAGTGATGGATTGAAACGGTTAAGCTGGTGATGGAGGGATGAACGGATCCAAGTCTCGGTGATGGCTACAAATCAGAAAGTAAAAGACACGTGGACTCTTCTTCCTCCAGGTTGACTAACGTTGGCAAATTCGCTGTAGCTACACTGGATATCATCTCTGAGGGATCTGCATGAATACTATTGGGAAACGGCGTTGCCATTTTCAGGTTTTCGTGTGGTCAATCTTCCCACAGATATAAAACAAGCTTTGCAACGCTGGTTCGTCGATGTTGCCAGTTGCTCCCTCTCGCCCCAGCACACCATCTTCCTACATAATTGAAAGCGAGGAGATTTGGCAACAATTAAACGAGAGAACGAGAAGATAGAGCTTTTCTTCATTAGACCTGCGATTCCCTTAGCGGTAATAATTTCTTTTCTTTCTTGAGTCAACAACACTAAGGTTGATTTGATGTAATCTATATCAATCCGAAGCTGGGCATTCACTCAACCCTTAGGCTGATTAGTGCTGCCCGCACCATATGCTAAAAATCCCATACACAAGTTTATAAAATGTGGTGATTCCCCATTGCCTTCGACGCTGAATTTCTACGAACGAGCGCATAAGTGCTTACCAGTTTCACTGGAAAGGTATTTCCACATACCTTACAGGGATCTTTCATATGCCACACTCGACATGGGATTGGAGGATTTACTTTTCCCTCGAAGAAAGTTGTCCTACGGATTTTTATTGCCCAAGAAAAATATCTCGACCTCGGATGGATTTGAGTCCAAGAACACCGAGTCCTGGGGCAAGCACTTTACCCCTGGACCACCGAGGTAGACAATATTGTGTATAGTGGAGTTAAAGTCTCGACTCAAAGGATAAGTCTGGCAAAACATCTGGTTTTTGTTTTTAATGCTACGTCTTTCTACCCATCCGGGTTATCGGAAGTTCAAGCCAACTAATCTTAAGTCAAAAGGATGAAGAGTAACTATCATAGTAGTTAGAGAGACATAACGACCGCCAAACTGTCTGATAAGAAAGGGGACCTAGTTGGTTTCATTGAATGATCGCTAGTACTGTTGCTAAGAGGATTTCCTCAGACTTCCAATTTTCCTTCACATGTTCCGATATTATTCCAGAAGTAAAGCACGAGAACAAATGGATTAATATACCAACCTTACCTTTAGGGTAAACAAAGTGTGTATCAAAGAGAAGAATTGTTGGGATTCGTGAAATATATCTGAACGAGAATGGGAAAATTATATAAAATAAAATTCAATCCGCACCATATAAAATGTGGTGATTCCCCATTGCCTTCGACGCTGAATTTCTACGAACGAGCGCATAAGTGCTTACCAGTTTCACTGGGAAAATTATATAAAATAAAATTCAATCCGCACCACAAGTGATTTTAGAGGTGTGTGCTACAAATCACTTTACATAGGATTGGGTGAGAGTCTCTCATGGATAGGATTTCAAGACATTTCCTAACATATTTGTTTCCATTTATTTGAGGTATTTAGCGTGCACTTTATGAACCAACTGATTATATCAGCACACGACTTATAAACTAACTTAAATCTATAAGAGACACAACATTCAGAACCCGGTCATTAATTCATCGCTGTGAAAGAGGAAACCCATGTTTAACTAATGATAAGTGTTTCAACCATACCAAAAATTGAAACCGGGATTCTTAGTTCAGTAGACAGACACTCTAAGGACTGAGAAAAGGTGTCTGCATTTACTTACAAAGACGTAAAAAGTCTTATTTTTGTTTTTAGAGCTGTTAGAAACAGCGAAGATGCTAAGACGATCTCATGACAGTCACACTGCCTGAGAAGGTAAGGGTTGCCACTATTTCCTTGCTACCAAATTCCCTGTGTTATCCAGGTTTACCAGAAGAAGCCGTTTTCCAGGCAGCTTGGATTGAAGAAAAGAGCAATACAATTTCATTTTTCATCAAAGCGACTAAATGTGAAGAAATTTAACTTTTGTTTAAAGCATGATGATTTAAGACAGATAAATACATCTTCTGTCGCTTCATCAACCTTGCAATAAAACATGTTCGAATCAGCGTGATTAAGGCGGGAGTGTAAGGAACACGATTTAAGGGCAGTATTATGCGGTTTTATAATTTTAAAAAATTGGTCAAAATAAATAAAATATACATAAAGAGTTTAATTTTATTTACATGGTGATGTCAACAGTTCTTTAATATCTGTCAAGGATGTACTGGAATATTATTGACAACTTCTTCGCTTCGAATATAAAAAAAGTATCCTTTAATGTCGCTATACTCATGACAGATATTCTATAATTGTTCACCATGTGAAAAAAAAAATTAAACTCTATCTTTCTACTGGAGAAATATTTTATTTATTTTGGACAAAGAAATGTTTCCATAAAAACTGAAAAAAAAAACACTGTATTTTTCTCGCATCCGCTTCCGTTCCACTTTAATTCTTCAGTTCACTTCTTCGTTCATCCAAAAAGCTATTTTAAGCTTTCAGTTAAATGTATAAAATTAACATTATTATTAGCACCGCGTCTTACTACCCGTTCGGGTTTTACGCATTTACGCTAATGTGCAATGGTAGGGTGATTGTGGAATGAAATGGAGGATCTACAGTTTAACATGGGATTCGAACCACGGTAGAGGCCTGGCATTCCTCACATTCACAAGTTGTGATTAATACCTCAAATTAACAAATATCCCAGTATCTTCACTAGGTTTTCCCAGTTCTCGAGGTGCGTGGCAGCCCTGTAAGACGATGGCTAGTATTTTTAACGAAAGACTACAAGGTTACTAACGTCAGATACTAAGACTACCTGTATGATTGTTGGCTCCCGCTACAGTGGCAGTACATCGGGACATCTTGATACACACAATGATAGACAAAACAAGAGGAATATATTAACCCATATTTTTAGTACCGCGTCTTAGTTACCGTTCGGGTTAAACGCATATACTAATTACGCATAATGTGGAAGGAATGAGAAATGTTTAATTCAGAGAAAGTGCTCTCACATTTACATGGAGGGTGGACAATCATTTAGGAAAAAACTTCAGTACAGCAGATCGGGATTCGAACCCCGATCTCCTTGTTATCAGCAATCAAGTCTATTGCGAGAGTAACGCCTTTGACAATGCGGCCACCAAAGCGAGATTTTTTTTACATTGGATGATTATCATCCCAGTGGCAAAGATGACCAACACCATACAACCTGATTAATAAAACAAAATAAAAATTTTGATTTTACTTTCTCATAAAGAAAAAGTAACATTTTAAGTAGGCCTATGAACATTTTTGACCGAGTATATGACTAATCTTGAAGTTTTGTGTGCCACCGAACTAAAAAAAATATGTTTTAACAATTATGCGTGTTTGTCCCTAGTTTATTTGTCTGCCCCACTCTGTCTACCTGTACCTGTGGATACAGCTTAGTTGGTAATATGGATTTTGTTCATACTCTATTGGCTACTTACATATACACAATTTAATCACAATTATCCAGCCTAAAGTGGCGGTATTCCAGGCAGGATTAATATGGAATTAAAGTGTAAATAATTTCCGGTATGGTTTTGGCTACTTATGTTTAAATTTTTTCAGAACATTTAACTTTTTTTTAAATAGAATCTGCCCATTTTCTGATTGGGATTTAAAATAGAAATACAGTATTATAATAGTAGAGAGACAGTAAAAATTAAACGAGAGAGAAATTTTCAAAATATTTACTATACAGTAAGCCTACTTTATTTTGGAAATGGAAAATCGGCTATACAACAAGAACAAAGAATGAAGTTTATTTTTAAACACACTGGTTAACACCGAGAACCAGGCCGGATAGTTACGACTCGTGTGCGTGCTTGTGTGTATATATATTAATATATTATGGGTTCATACCTCGAAGACAATTCAAAGTTTTGACAATTTTGATTCTAGCTTTCAATTAGGCCTAAAGATAGTTTACTGATGACATTTAATGGTATTTTACTTAGCCTGTAGGCCACTAAATTTGAAATGATAAAGATAGAGTATATAGGCTTACTGTTTTTGCCATTGTCTGTCAATTAGTTTTAATATTCCTAGGCTTTGGGGTGACTTCATGAACACAATGGTAGATAAAGCAAGAGGGGGCTTTTTTTTTTTGAATGAGTAACATCATTGTGGAGAAGACAACCTCCTTATTTCCGTATTGTTTGAATGACAAAGTAAGAGCGAGATCTTTTTCTATACGTGCTTGCCAGTGGCGTGTTGCCAGGGTAAGCAGAGCTAGTTTAAACTGTACCTGTAATTTATTCTCATCACTCAGTAGAACACTCATTGGTCAGATATCAAATAACAAATATTCCCATGTGAGGTACGGAAAGCAGAGCTTGGACTATGTACGATTAGTCAAATGGGGGACAGAAAGGGTGAGGATAAATTACAAGTAAGCCTACAGTTTTATCAAGCTCTGCTTACCCTGGCAACAACGCCAAGACACGCCAATGACGACTGCTAATATGATGGTTAAAACCAACCCCTGAGCAACACACAGACTGAAATAAACACATACTGTAAATATCAAGCAGGAGGGTCAGTAAGACCTGCTTCAGTGGCCACACGGTCTAAGGCGTCACTCAGGTGTTAAACTAGATTGTTAATGACAGGGAGATCGGGGTTTGAATCCTGGTCAGGTGTATTGAAAGTGGTTTTTCCAAAATGGTTTTCCACTTTCCCTCCACACAAATGCCGGTACAATCTATCTAAATTTAACCTTCCTCATGCCTAACTTATTAGCGTAATTAGTCCATATGCGTAAAACCTTAAACAGTAGTATAACGCGGCGCTAAAAAAAACGTATCGTCTCTGTCTACTAAAGCTGAGGGTTCCGGGCTCAATTCCTGACATGGCCGAAAAGTTTATAAGTGATGAACTAACGTCCAGGAGCTGTGTGTTGTGTCTGTTCTAGATTTAAGTTAGTTTATAAGTCGTGTGGTGATATAATCAGTCGGTTCAGAAAGAGAACGTTAAATACTTCAAATAAATTAAAATAAATGAAAAATATCAATAAGCCCGATCAACTATCGTCTCATCTTACAGGCCTCCAAACAAACCATACCCTTAAAAGGGTAAAAAGATCCGGTACAGACAACACCGAAATTGTCATTATTTTTTAAAGAATCACTTCACAAACACACACACACAAAAGGTTGATATTCCTCCCTCCCCCTCCCTCATTAAAACCGATGTCCTTTCAAGTAGAAAAAAAAAAGAAGTAAAATAAAAGTCGTAGTGTCCAGACCTCGCCTCTACCGACCACGTCAGCTATAAATCTTTGTCAGGACTTTATGTATGTGACCCGGAGAGCAAGTTGACATCACATGGCGACAGTCTACAAGGTTCCAGACATTTCACACCTTTCTTTACCTGTGTCCCCCTCACCATCACTGTATGTCAGGGGGGCGATAAAGGGTAGAGGCGGAGCCTACAGTTAGCGTATCTTCTCTTCCATTGGTCAGCGGCATCTACCAGGAGGTGAAGGAGGGTGGGGCGGGGATTTGAATCTTGATACCCGTTCCGTAGACAGTGTCACCTTCGTTACAAATAAAAGTAATTCACCCGTCCAGTTCTTTTTTTTTATCGGTTGGAAATTTTATTTTATTCTTTTAATCACTTTCGAGATCTTTTGTCATCATTCACTTTATACGTTTGTGTTGGGGTTTTTTTTTTACCTTTATTCATTTGAGGTTTTTAAATTAGGGCCTATTTTAATTTTGAACAAAACAAATTTATGAAAAGGTTTGATACGAAGATAGCTCTAGAAGATCTAAACTTAGGCTACAAAGAAGAAAGTATGATCAAAACAATCATTTCTAGTTTAAGTTAGGATCCTAAAAAAGAAAAAAACGCTTTTGGGAAGTTAGCAGACACAATATTGTGATTAGCATCAACTGCTTTATCACCAGGTTTGGATTTAGAAGTTGTGATGGCCTCAATGCTGTAACATAATGGAGGCCTCAAACATTAAACAACTATTTTTTATTTCAATTTTTTCGACCTCTTATCTTCTTTACTAAATTAAATTTACAATTTAGGATTTCCAGAAACAATTTTCAACTTTTTAACTTATAGACTACTCTACTTACTCTATGCCATTAGGAATTCGAAAGTTCATTGCCGCACTTACAAAAGTATGCCACAAATACCTATTTTGAGCTAGCTCTATCCAGTCCACCTCATTACACCCTATCCTTATCTTGAAATATCTCTATCCATCCAATCCACCTCATTACACCCTATCCTTATCTTGAAATAGCTCTATCCAGTCCACCTCATTACATTCTATCCTTATCTTTAAATAGCTCTATCCAGTCCACCTCATTACATGCTATCCTTATTTTGAACTATTTCTACCCAGTATACCTCATTATACCCTATCCCTATCTTGAGTTAGTTCTAACCAGTCTTACTCGTTACTCCCTATCCCTATCTTGAGTTAGTTTTATTCAGTTCACCTCATTACCCCCTATCCTATCTTGAATTAGTTCTATCCAGTCCACCTCATTAAACCCTATCGTATCATGAGTCAGTTATATCCATTCCACTTCACTACCCCTATTCTATTTTGGGTTATATCCAGTCCACCTTATTACACCCTATCCCTATATTGAGCTAACTCTATCCAGTCCACCTCATTACACCCTATCCCTATCTTGAGCTAACTCTATCCAGTCCACTTCATTACACCCTATCCCTATCTTGAGCTAACTCTATCCAGTCCACCTTATTACACCCTATCCCTATCTTGAGCTAACTCTATCCAGTCCACTTCATTACACCCTATCCCTATCTTGAACTAACTATCCAGTCCACTTCATTACACCCTATCCCTATCTTGAGCTAACTATCCAGTCCACTTCATTACACCCTATCCCTATCTTGAGCTAACTATCCAGTCCACTTTATTACACCCTATCCCTATCTTGATCTAACTCTATCCAGTCCACTTCATTACACCCTATCCCTATCTTGAGCTAACTATCCAGTCCACTTCATTACACCCTATCCCTATCTTGAGCTAGTTATATCCAGTCCACCTTATTATACTCTATCCCTATCTTGAGCTAGTTCTATCCAGTCCACCTCATTACACCCTATCTCTTTCAAGTCTATTCTAATGTTATCCTCCCATCTGCGTCTAGGTCTTCCCAATGGTGTCTTCCCATTGATTTACCAATCAATACCCTGAACACGGCTCTAGAATCTTCCATTCACGCTGTATGTCCTGACCACCGTAATATGTGAGTCTTTATTAACCTTACAATGTCTTGTGATGAGTGGCCCTAAATATTAGCTACCTATAGGCCCTTTTAAAAACATAATTTTATTAAGATCACAACTTGATGTAACAATATTTTTGACTTAAGAATCATGAAATCCTATGGGTCCCGGGTTCGATTACCGGCTGGTACCTAGGTTATCTTTCCCGAAAGGGGAATCACCCCAATGGTCACCAGGGTTTGGTTAGTTAGGTTTAAGTGTTTCCACCGGTTGCACACTCTTATACTCACTATCACTATCACTATCACCTCATCTCATCGGAACATGGAAAGAGCCTCCACGGAAAGAATGTAGGCCTAACAGAAAACTAGTAAATTCGGGCGTCCCCTGGGCAACGGTACAATAGTACTAGCTAATCTTTCCACTACTTGGCTTCTCTTGTAGCCCAGGCGCGCAATATTATTATATTTTTTTTTACAATTGTAGATTAAAGTTGCGTATTTATTTTATTGAATAATAAGCCTATGTAAAAATTCCAGAAATTTGCTATAGTTTCTCAACTTTTCCCAGAGCATGCATATTCTCTGACAGTTTCCCTATTTTACAGTTCACTGGACACCCTGCATGTCGATTCAATATGTAGCCACTAGATTAATTGCGATCTACTGTTTGGTTTTTGAAAATCAGTCTAAAATATTTGTTTCCCACACACCATTCTTAAGTTATATTTTATCATAAATAAATAGATATTGATAAAGTAAGCTAAGTTATATTCTTTTTTATCTAGTTTAATTTTCTTCGCATGGTGTCCTCAACAGTTGATGAATATTTTTGCAAGGGTGTCCTGGAATTTAATGATAACTTTTTCTCTTCATTTAAAAGTTTCTCATCTAATGCCGCTATGTTTATGACGAATACCCAACAACTGTTGATATCACCGTGTGAAGAAAATTAAGCTCTATGTTTTTAATTAATTAACTTAATATTTTATTTATTTAAAAAATATGCAAAAATACTACTCTTAACTGGCGTTCCCTATACTCCCAACTTAATGGCCAACAGCACATCACACACGCAATTATATGACGAGATGTGACTTCACACAACTTGAAATACTCTCCCCCCCCCCTTCTTTATAATCGACTCATTATTTAAGTTTCATGTCCACGCATTAAGGTGAACAAGTTATTAAATTCCACACCGATGTAAAAGTTACCTGCGGCGCGATTATGTTTCCGCGTCAACTCTCGTTACTACGATAATGCTATTACTAGCGACAAGAGAGAAAGAGAGGGAAATAAACAGAGAGAGAAAGAACCTCCCCCCACCCCCCCCAGTTATTCATTTGTTGTTTAAACGGCGGAGTGACACGGGAATTGAAACTTATGTTGGGAGAAATTACATTTATCAAACTTAACATAAAAAACATATGATTATTTGCAGGGAATGAAACTATTTTTTTCCCTCCTTAATTACAATCCCCCCCCTCTCCCCCACGTCTTACTTTCACCCATCTGTTCTATTCGCAAATTCACACTAACGTGGTAGGAATTAGAAATATATAATTTAGAGGTCTGCTACTTCTGAAGTTATATAATTGAAGATAATAGAAGCATGAAATATTTTATTAATTTATTTATTTGAGGTATTTAACGTGCACATTTTTAACCGAATGATTATCAGAACACGAGAATTTCTATGAGCGAGAGGGAAAGTGCCTTCCAATGTTGCCGAGAAAGGTATTTTCACATACCTCTAAGGGTTATTTTACATGCCACAATCGACATGGGCACGAAGGCTTTACTTCCCCTTGGAAGGAAGTTGTGGTATGGATTTTTAACGCAAGAAAAATCCGTCGACCCCAGCTGGGATTGAACCCAAGAACATCGGGTCCTGAAACGAGCACCTCACCCCAAGACCACCGAGTTGGAGCAAGAAATATATTTTAACTAAAAAAGCGCAGGTGAAGAAAGCTTTTCATAGCAAGAACACATTAAGTTACTAACCTCGACTAGCATACATTTGGAAATCAGGAAAAGGTTCCTAAAGGCATACATATTTGAGGGTTGAGCTTTATGGATGTGTAACAGGATCATTGGTGGATTTTTTTCACTTTAATTTAATTTAGGTACAGTGTACCCTGACTAATTCGAACTTCCGTAGTTCGAAATCGTCTTTAATTCGAATTTTTCGCCTGGTCCTGTGAATTTTATATTAAAACAATGTTAAAAAATCGTAGAAAATTCGAATTTGTTTTGGTTATTTCGAACTTTTCGTAAGTTGTAATGTATTGTGCAGTATGGTTTTCCTACTGCTAGTTGCGGCGCCATGTTGTTATATTTTTGGAAACAGGGGAGGCAACGTTGGAATGTGATCAGTAGGCCTACCCTTCTTCACGCCCCTCCCCCTTCCCCAAACTCCGATATGTCTTTGTTTACAAGTTAAATTCTGTACTCCGTTAATCAAGGTCAAACCTTTCGAGAGGTTACGTGCGCTGTGCTTAGTGATTCAGTCGTAGCGATATTCTTGTGACGTGCGAGCTTATATTGTTTTGTTGTTTAGTTTTTGTTTTGTTTAGTAAACACTGTACAATAGTGTTTGTGTGTGTGTGTGTGTGTGTGTGTGTAGTGATGTCACTGTTCAAGCCACAGTCCTATAAATCATTAACTTCGGCCGAAAAAGTAGCGGTGATAATGAAAGTGGAAAAGGAACTTAAAAATAAATCAGAAATTGCAAAGACTTTCGGAATTCCCCCAACATACTTTCAACAATTTTAAAAACAGACAAAAAGTTTTGAGCTTGGTTGCACACTTAACTGTGTTTCTTTTCAATTCCTTTTAAAAAACTCATTTAACTCGAGTTTTTGGATGATTCAAATATTTTCCTGGTCCCTTCAAGTTCGAACTATCTAGGTTCCACTGTATTCAACGTTTACTTCTGAACCGACTGCTTACTACCCGTTCGGGTTATATTCTTAAGTACTAATTAGGCTAATGGACTAGGAATTGGGATGGTTGAATAAAGAGGAAGTGAACCCGCATATGCGTGGAGAACGAATGGAAAACTATTTAGGGAAAAACACCCGGCTCATACTTTACAGAGATTAGAGCTCCGATCTCCCTGTCATCAGCAGTCTAGTCTATTGCGAGAGTGAGAACTTAAGACTATGCGACCACCGAAGTAGGTAACGAAGATAATTAGGCTATAGAAGGAGATGTGGAAGAAAGAAATTCAAGAGGGGGACCAAGATTGGAGTACATGAATCAGATAGTGGACAATGTTGGCAGAAGAAGGTACAAAGATTTAAAAACAAATTTGGACCAGGATAAATAAAAGTGAAGAGCTGCAGCCAACCAATCGCAAGTTTGATAACTTAATGATGATATTAAGTTAAGTGCTGCTATTAGGAGTTGGTTCGAAATGATCAAGCTAAATTACTTAAAGGTTAATATTTTTGACCCCCAATAATAATATGGGTCTAATAATAGGCTACTTTTCAATAAGCTCTTGTCTTCAGAAGAAATGATCTTTAGTCTGATTTAGACAGGAATAAAGTTGTTCAATTTAGACAGAAATAAAGTTGTTCACGGTTAAAACTAGTTTCTTACTCTAAAAATGTATTGTGTTCTCCAGGTTTTCCAGAAAGTATTCATATTTTTTCAGACATTAATGGTTTCTCACTCTCCCTCCACACAAATAAGAGTAAACTTTCTGTAAATATAACCTTCATTATCCCCTAAAACCAATGGTGCTATAAAAAAAGCACTAACTGAGGACTAAGCCTATTATATAAAGCTTAAAGTTAGTCTATGTATCCCAAATTCTAGGGCTTTTTTTAATTATGGGGGGAAATTCCCTTTGATTTGAAGGATCTATTTGGAAGTGTCATGCCTTTTTTTTTTACGTTTGTAGAATAAGCTACAAAAAGTGTTCATACACGCATGCGTCAAATTATGTAGGCCTACTCTCCAGTGTAGGGAAGGTCGACTCTGGTGGCTAGAAGCAGACGACCAAAAGAGTCAGTTCGTGTCTCAGCATCCCAATTCGGTCCACAGACGAGATAACGACCCAGTATCACCCGCGCAGGCGCAACCACGGAGGTGTATAATGCGTGAGATGGCGAGATAGGCCACGACTCTCGCTGGACCGCTACAGTTTCTCTCTCTCCCTTCAAGCTATGCATCCTGCAGTGCGATAAATTCACGACTTGGTTGGAAAAGATAGGAGGGAATGGGGCGTGGAGGGGAAAAGGGAGGGTGGTGTTAAGAGCGAGGGTATAAGGAAACTCGAGCTAAGGCCAGTGTTTTTTTGCAGTGTTCATAGCGAAACATTTTTTTCGACAAAATAAATAAAAGTGGTGGGTAGAGGGAGAGAGCCAGAGAGAAGAGGAAGGGGCGTATTATGAAGAAACCAGTCATCTCCTCGAAAACCAAAAACAGGCCTCAAAGATCAGAGGCAGGCGTGTTACCAGTCTTTGTGAATGAAACGAAATAATAGGTAATGTTGCAGAAATATGTTGGGGAAAAAAAGGCTCACATTCCACCATAGGGCATAAATGAAATAATATACACGGTTACAGAAACATGAGAATAAAGTAACATCTTTGCTCGCCAAAGAGCATAGAATCAATTCCCAACCTTCAATGCCTCAATTAAAAGTATACATTTGCCAATAACTCAGAAACTGTGGGTTTTATAAAATTATTTTTCAAATAAAGTATTTTTATTTTTAATAGTACCACAATTTTATAATGATAAGTTATTTCGTATTTCAAATAGTTGCAGAGATATGATGAAAATGGGAAATGTAAAAATGAAAATTGCCATTTTGTTTTAATGTTAAACAGTGTCTAGATACAAAATTTAATCAAAATCGCTAGAGCGTATTTCGATAAAGTTGAATTTAATAAATAAGCTTATTGTTTCGAGTATTTCGCTGACCCACATAAACATCTGGGAGGATGTATGTTTCTTAATGTTTTAAATAATATAGCCTACATCAATGATTTAAATACTTTATTTCAAATGACTATTAAATACCTACATCGGTGGTCAAGCGGATTAAACGTCAGATCGCTATGGTCAAGTTTGCTGGTGTCAGGGAGGTCAGGGTTCGAATTCCAGCTGAATGTACAAAGGGTAGTTTTCCCTAAGCAAACATGTTTCTATAGGCCTTGGCCAGCAACACAGCCTGGGTTTGTAATCTGGTCCTTGGACCTAGTTGGAGACCAATGGCATAGGACCACAGTCATCGGCAGCCCGTGTCTTACTACCCGTTCGAGTTATACGCTTGTATATTAATTATGCCAATGGTTTTAGGGATTCAGGAACTTATATTTAATAGGAAATGTATCCACATTTGCGTGGAGGGAGAGTGAAAACACACTTTAAAAAAATTACCCTCAGTACACCCGACATAGATTCGAACTTAGATCTCCTCATTATCAGCAGTCCAGTCTACTTCAAGAGTGACGCGTTGGACCGGACCACGCGACCACCGAAGCAGATATATACATATTGATTGATATTTAATGGCAGAAAACAATTTACCAGTGCAGTTTTGTTTGCAGGTTTATAGCCCTGACCTTCAAAGTCAGCCGTAAACCAGACAATACGATAATGACACCTTTGTACACCTATGAGGGTCTAAGGGCGGTATTAAAATTCAAGTCTCGGAAATCAACCAATCTTTCAATATACTAGAAACAAGTATTTCAGGTCAAATGGGGGATTATTTGCCGTCCAAATAACGATCAATGACCAATTTGAATATGAATAACTTTATCTAACAGCTAAGAAAAATTTAAAAGATCTAGCCTATATTCATGTGTTAATAGGTCAGATCATGTGAGTTACAGTTGCGTCAATTTTGATTGATATTATTAATACCTATAAAATAAGACCAATAATAAAGTAAAAATATATTAATTTTTGTCGCCAATAAATATGTCTCTTTTCTAAATGGCTGACTGTACATTTACGGCCCTTGGTTACGTACGTACGGCCGTTGGTTTCTGATAAAGGAATATTTCGTACCAGTTTTGTTTTCCTCCTTTAGTCCTTGCGTCGACTAACTTGATGTTAACAAAAGCGATAGGCCTGTTTGAAAGAACGAGGCTGAGTGAAACAGAAGGTCGAGTGGAGTATCAGGTGGGTTGATCTACTTTGGCCCGTAAGCAAGAATGAATCTGAGAGAAACAGAAGGTGGATCGGAGTTGAAGGTGTGTTGAGTTACAACAGAATAGATATAAAATCAACTCACCTTCGACTCGACTCCCTCTTGTGTCTCATTCACATTATATTTTATCTTCCTTCATAATGAATGGGGAAGACCCAAATATGCACGTGTGTGTGTGTGTGTGTGTGTGTGTGTGTGCGTGTGCGCGCGCTCTGCGGCGTATGCTCCTACCATTCATAACAACGGGGCCCCTGCCAGACTAAAGAGACATAATTACAACCATTCCTAATGAGATACGGTGCTTCGCCCGCGGTGCCGGTACCCATGTATACCAAAAGAACCACCGAAAAGCACGAGAGTTGGACGCGAGGAACTAGGACGTTTGGGAAATCGGATGGGGGGGGGGGGGGGGGCAAAAANGGGGGGGGTAATAAAAACAGGAACTACGAGGGAGAGAGAGGGGAAAAAGGGGAGAAGGAGGTTCCAAGGCCCAAATCTTCGCCGACCACGCACCCGTCCGCGTCCTCGGCGAGATGATAATAACCGCGTTTACCGACGCCATAACTTTCCCGACCTTTATTTATGAGCGTTTCTCCCCGGTCATAAACTATAACACACATTAACATATATATATATATATATATATTATATACACGCAAGTGTACGGAAAAGGGGCCGTAAGCTATCTACCTATCTACATTGTGGTCACAAATTGATATCCTACCATTTCCTCCTGCGAAGATCCGAGCGCCGGGTATCTTCCCTGCCACCCCCCTAGAGTTTGTTTCGTGTCAAACGTATATAATTTCCGACTAATAGTTTTATTTTCTAAGTTTATTTCGCTAATTTCTAGAGAAGTAAAATGTACGATGCAAAATACATCCCAACAAACTATATCGTGTATTTTTTGCTTTTAAGAAAAGTACCCTCAGGATTTAAGTCAATGGAAGCCTACTCTTGCGATGACGTATTTAAAACAAAAGGTATTTAGAAAAATTCATCACACTAAATTATAACATTGCACGGTTCAATAAATTGAAGGGTTTTCCACTCTCCTTCCACGCAAATGAGGGTGCACTTCCTCTAAATTAAGCCTTTCTAATCCCTTAATCATTATTGTAATTAGTACATTGGCGTTTAACCTTAACAGGTAGTAAGACGCGGTGCTGAAAATAATTGAAGAAAAATTAACATCTTTTAACCTATTTCAGAACGTTCTATCTGCGTACTATTAGTTATTTATTTAGCCTAACATACTATTTTAAAATAAGTGGAATTTAATTCAAATCATCAAATCGTTTTTAATAAAAATGGTGGACTATTTTATCAGGTAAAGTAGTCTTCTTACTACCCGTCAATGTCATTTGCCCATATACTAATCAGGCTAATGAGCTAAGGATGAGAAAGGTTGAATTTTAAGGAAGTGTAACCGCATTTGAGATGAGTAGAGTGGAAACTATTTAGGGAAAAACACACTCAGTACACTCAACCCGAATTCAAACCCCGATCTCCCAGTCATCGATAATCTAGTTTATGGCGAGAATGATGACTTAAACCATTTGACCACCGAAAAGGCTTAAATGGTCCTTAAAGGTAGATCTTTGAGCCTTCTAAACTCACAACTATAGCAAGTAGTTTCAAATAATACATATTCAACCAAAATCATCTTGATCGGCCATAATCGGTTATAAGAAATTTTAATATGAAAATATGAAAATATGCATTTTATTTAGTCAATATTTTTATATGAAGGTGTAAACATAGTTATACGAGGAAAGATTGAATTTGAGTAATAAAATAAATAAGATGATTATACCAAAAAAGGGGGAGGGCTTTGATAAGTTTATAGGCCGGCCGGCACCTATATAATTTTCTGGCTACTTTACGAGTAAATAGGCTTTAATTAATATAATAATTAACGACAGAGAAGGTGAGCATTAAATAAATGAGCCAGAATTCCCCTGCTAGGAGGATGAGAACTCACCATGTATATCCTGCCGGGATTCAAACGAAATTTTGGAGTCAATAAAGTAGACTTATTAATGACCATCAATAGCGATTATGTTAATTATTTTAAAACATATATCAAACCCATAGCTTGCCTGAAAATTAGATTAAGCCTGACATTTCCACCATTCTAAATAGTTAGAGGCGTCACATTTCATTCGAATTAAAGGTAAACCAGGCAGAAGTTGTTTGAAAAAACTTGTTTATTTGAAATATAAACACAAAAGTAATGTAACTGATCCAAGGGCGTACCCAGGGCCTGTTGTCGAGAGAGGCGATTGGTTTTAATGTGGCTCTTTCAAGTATGTATTTAATAATTTTAATTAATCAAGATTTTTACTTATAATATTAATTTATAATATTGCTAGTTTATCAACCAAAATTTAACTCATATTTATAATAGTAAAAAGAGGACTTAAAAGAAAAAACACAAATTTGATTAACACATTTGTATTTTTTATACAAAAAAAAAGTCACTGGCATTATAAAAGTAGTATTATGTAGAGTACATGGGCCTAAAATGTTTTAGTAGATATTAATATAAAAAATATGTATATAAATACAAATAATTGATTATCATATAAAATTTAATAATCTAATTACTGGAAAGTCATTCTTTAAAAAAATAAGTTATTGGTTTCAATATTTTGGATTATTTTCCATACAAATGGGGGAAGGGGGGGGGGGAGCCACCCTCTCGTGGATCCACAACGGACCTTATTTATAGGCCCTACAGGGTGCCTACAAAACTTTTACCATAAAATTCCCTGACTTTTCCAAATTTTGCTAACAACATTTAAAAAAACTTCTTAGCCTTTTTAGAGTTTTTCTTGGTGAACGGCGATATTTCCGTTCAGGCCTACTACAGTGATCACATATTTTCGAAAACAAACCGAATGTCTACTAAACATCAACATTTTCATGGTGTCTACTCATCTTGACCAATGAAATCACCTACCTTTTCCCTGATTTTCTCCGATCATTTCCTAAAATTTCCGACTAAAAAGTATGTCACATCCTTCTAACTCGCCTTCTCTTCCTCCTCGTTTTTATATTAATATTTTGTTATGAATAATAATAAGTTTAAAAATTGACATAAACATGTTTTTTTTTTAATTTGTCCTAACATTGTTTACTATGAATTAAAGATATATTACACAGCTAAAAACAAAAAAATGATGATTTGAATCACATTATAATTTACTGATTTAATGATTATTATATTTCATATTTTGAGTAAAACAACATTTTCCCGGATTTTCATTGTAATTCACCAAATTCCCGACTTATTCCCGTTTTTTCCCGATCATTTCAAATTCCCGGCTAATTCCAGTTTTCCCTGATTTTATAAGTTCCTTTTTTACTATTTAATGATTTAGGTATTATTTGTGTCCCTGTGTTAAAGGTTATAAAACAAACCCTGTACAACAATCCCTTATCTAGGCAATGCATTTTGTTACGGCGATTGGCCCTTTTTATTTGACGTGGAAATGCAAAGTCATGGGACCAAACGATTATCTTCAAGAATTTTTATTGCTTAGCAATTTTCTTTTCGGAAACGGTTTATTAAAGAATAAAAGAATGTTGATGATGCTATACTTTTTATATACACATATCCTCTATAATTTGAACAGTGATCAAATATCAACAATTTTGACATTTTTCAATAAAAAACTGCCGGCTTCATAACAAAAAATAAGAAAATGTAACACCTAATAAACATTAATACATTATTTTAGAAGAGGTGTTGAAAATGTTACCATAAAAATTTCACTCGTTCTCGAGAAAACTGATATTTCCAAACTTAAGATTTTTTCGCAGACCTGTCCGGTACGTTTTCCGTGCTCCATCTGTTCTTATTGGCGCGGAAGGATACTTTGGTCGGTTGTGAAGACACGCCACGCCTTTCACCCTCCCGCCCACCATCCCACAAAATAGGTTCAAGACTTGCACTCGACAGGGCAAAGGGCCTTAATACCGAGAACAAAAAGCTCTAACTTTTATTTAAATGTTGCGTTGTAGATTTATTAAAGTATTTAAATTATTTGACTTTTCCTTAATTTTAATTAGATTTCCATACATTTTCCTGTTTTCTCTGACGTCAAAAAATTCATAATTTTTCTATATTTTCCATGTCTGTAGCCACCATGAAATAAAACTACCTTAAAATATGGTCAAATAAATTTGTTTGCGTCTTTTACTTTCTCAAAGTTGGAAAATATTTTGAATTTATGCTAAACTTAAACCAATGTAATAAAAATGAATAAACTAATTTACTGTAACGCCTTTGTTTCACAAGTCCCCCCCCCCCGGAAACATTGTTTGCCAACATGTTTCCCTTGTTTCGGAAACAGTTGGGCTAATTTTTTTTTTATATTTCCTAGCCTGGACCTGTTGGCCAACATTTCTGAGAGCAAACAATGTGGACTAGTAGGTGAGATTGCTGATCTAAATCGTGAGTCTCTTTTCATTATCCTGGGACCAACCATTTGTAAAATAACTTCAAAATCTGTAGGAGACATGCGAGTGAATTTCCTAAAATCTCTGCCATCTTCGAGCTTCAGCTCTATCAGAAGTTTATTTGCATAGTACGAGCCATTTTGAAGCACTTTACGAACCCATCACCGTTTTCTTATTCTCCGTCTTCTTGAACAACTCATAACTACATACAAAGCACAAGCCATAGCAGCATCTCTACGAGAAACAAATGTTTCATCATCGTAGTCTGGATGTGAAACAATGTTTCTTTAATGTTTGCCAGCAATTTGTTTCCCATGATGGCCATCAGTTGTGGAACAGTTGGCCCAAAATGTTTCAAAGTGCAAAGCATCATCAGGTGAACATTACAATATGTGGCCAAACTATTAGATTTGTTTAGATATTTTTTTTAAAACACGGAGAGCCAATAATTATTAACGACGTTATCTTAATAGAAACTTATGTCTTCAAGTTTTAGAACGAGTATAATCTTTGAAATTATATTACGTGTGTCATAAAATTATCAGCCTGTATTTTTTTTAGTTATGACCGTAAAATTTGATGTCGGATATCAAGTTGTTTGCTGAACTATGAAACTTTTATTGCGTTTGTTTAAAATATGTGTCAGCGTTATACAGATCTTAAAATGGCTAGCGTTAACGGCCATTAACGGCCAAGGAAGTTTGTCCTGGAAAAATTTGTCAAGACACCCTGTCGGTTAAGAGCGTCGAAACGACGTAGAAACTTTTATAGAGTGCTGGGAGGAGGTACTAAGAAAGTGGTCATGATATGTTAATAACGTATTTAAAAGGGGGAGGG
>CABFWB010000538.1:241871-266532 GCA_902151455.1 Timema bartmani
GGCTGATATAGTCAGTCGGTTCAGAAATATCTCAAATAAATTATATGAAAACAATTGAACATTTTGTCAAAGGTGTCCTATAGTTTAATGACAACTTTTTCTTTTCATTTAAAAAGTTTCTCACCTAATGCCGCTATGCTCATGACAGATATTCAATAGTTGTCATCACCATGTGTAGAAATTTTAACTCTATGTTTCTAATGGACCAATAGGTTTATTTGATTTATTTTGACCAAAAATATGTTTTGCAATAAAAACGGCAACGATCCCGTCCTTAGTCCCTACACTCCTACCTTCAAAGTAGAAAGATGTTCAAAATATAGGCCTATCTCTTATTTTTGAGAGGGAATAGCTAAAATAGTTGATTGAACCCGAAATTTCGGTGCCTTTCATTTTTCTATTTTAAGGACTTGGAAGAACCAAATTATAAATATGTCCACAAAAATTAAAAAAAATATTTTTAGTGAAAATGACATAATTATTTTCACGATTCACTCAAACCACAAGATACCGATGCGCAATGTTAAGTTTGGGCTGGCCATAGGCCTATAAATAAAATCTTTGTTTGAGCCAATTTTATTATTTTTGTTTTTATTCCATACGCCTTGCCAGCAGTTTATTTTGACATTCGAGAATGACCACGTAACTTAAAACTGTCATATTTTGTTTTCGATATTTTATATTAATTATTTCTGAATCTTGAAAAACATAAATTTAACTAGCTTATTTTTTTATAAAGTATTGTTCTAGTAAATAAAAAAAATCCCCCAAAAATCTAATAATATTTGTGGTCTAGATATTAATATGGTTTTTAAAAGAAAAAATTCAAAAAGTGAATATAAATGGCTTCAGAAAATGTTCATATCGACCCAAACCTAAACAGTCTGATTGTTTCTTACCCACGCCGCGTGCTGGGAGCTTCGAGATGGGCGGGGCCTAGAGACATTCCTCTCTCCCCCTCCACGTGATAGGCGTGGCTACGACCGACCAGCGAGACGCTCTGTCATAGAAAAAGGGGCGGGACCAGAGAGATCCATTGGCGGGGAGGTGGGTGTGTTCGTCGAGCAGGCGCGGACTCTCACCTGGGCTCACCACCCAGTCCTCCCCCCTCCATTCCAACAGCCGTCAAGGCAGTAGCGGTCTCTGGTGGCCGAGAGAACGAACACGCGCAGTGAGTGGTAGCCAGCGAGCGAGCACGCCCGGTAACAGCGAACACACAAACACATCCACGCAACACATCACCATGCGGCAACGCGACTGAACACCCGGGACATCCACGATCCCATCCCTTGGGAAGCACCCCCCCTCCAAGCGATGGCGGGGGAGAGGATGACACCCACACGGAGACAGGTTGAGACGCACCTGTGAGCCTAGTCCCTAGTCTGGACGGAAGAGTGACCATGTTGGTACCACCGGATATGATGGCAGCGCAGTCCAAGATGCTCTACCAGATCAACAAATACTACGGGGAGAGGGTGCAACACAGGAAGGTGCAGATAGCCAAGACGATCCGCGAGGTTTGCAAGGTGGTACAGGACGTGCTGAAAGAGGTAGAGGTCCAAGAACCCAGGTTCATATCCTCACTGACGGAGTGCAACGGGAGGTTCGAGGGTCTGGACGTCGTTTCCCCTGGAGAATTCGAGGTGGTGCTATATCTCAATCAGATGGGGGTGTTCAACTTTGTGGACGACGGCACCCTCCCCGGCTGCGCCGTCCTCAAGCTGAGTGATGGCAGGAAGAGGTCCATGTCGCTCTGGGTGGAGTTCATCACAGCTTCCGGCTATCTGTCGGCGAGGAAGATCCGCTCAAGGTTCCAGACGCTGGTGGCGCAGGCTTGCGACAAGTGCGCCTACAGGGATGTCGTCAAGATGATCGCCGACACGACTGAGGTGAAGCTCAGGATAAGGGAGAGATACGTCGTGCAGATCACTCCGGCCTTCAAGTGCTCCGGCGTGTGGCCGAGGTCGGCGGCGCACTGGCCCATCCCCCACATCCCCTGGCCTCACCCTAACCTCGTCGCCGAGGTGAAGACTGAAGGTTTCGACTTGCTATCCAAAGAGAGCGTCACGCTTCAAGGGAAACAGTCCGCAATGGAAGGCGACGCCTGGGTGCTGTCCTTCACGGAGGCGGAAAACCGTCTCCTGCTGGGAGGCTGTCGGCGGCGTTGCCTCAGCATCCTCAAGACCTTGCGGGACCGTCACCTGGACCTTCCGGGTAACCCGGTGGGCGCGTACCACCTCAAGACGCTCCTGCTGTACGAATGCGAGAAGCACCCGCGCGAGTTGGAGTGGGACGAGGCGTGTCTGGGAGACAGGATCAACGGGATCCTTTTGCAGCTCATCTCGTGCCTGCAGTGCCGCCGTTGTCCGCACTATTTCCTGCCCAACCTGGACCTCTTCAAGGGCAAGTCGCCCAGCGCCATGGAGAACGCCGCCAAGCAGGTGTGGAGGCTGACGAGGGAGTTGCTTACCAACACGCGTTCCCTCGAGAAGCTGTAGGAGTCGGAACACGGGACCTTGGTTGTGTGGTGGTGGGGACACAGGGGGGGCTGTCGACAAACTGTATATGATCGCCTATCTAGGGTAGCAGGAGAATTAAGGAAGGGACGTGAACGATTGCTATTCCTATGGTAGATCGATTTCCTGACGACCTAGAAACAATATTAGGCCTAAGTTGTTTTTAGATCTGTACCGACAGTTATCTACAAACTGTGACCCGCTCTTCTTCACAACCACAAGACCATCTTCATTTCGAGTGTCTCCTCAAGTTTCAATGAAACCGTCATCTTATCAAGACAACAATCTCTACGTTTCGTTAGCGTCTCACTAAAGTCGCGCTCCACACGGGACTGTCCAAGACTACGGTAGCGCTCGATATAACAGCTGCTCGCTGTAACCCGACCAAAAATCATATTTGCGTGTTTTTAAACGATTTATTTGATTGATAGAAAAAATCTAGGGAAGTGCGGCAGTGAAATTCAATTAGCCAACCACTTAATTAAATCTTTCACTTTCCCCCCGTTTTCTAGTTAGGCCTACTTAATTTTTTTTCTAACATAAATAAACCATTCAAAAGTAGCATAACCAAACAAATGAAATTAGAATGTTACCTACGGCTTATAAAATGAGCAAACAATAAGCAGATATTTGTAAAAATTAGTTTGCCTACTATTTTTAAATTCCTATTCTTGATTTAGATTTGATTGAGACATCGCCATTGTATATCCTAGTAGGCCTTGATAAACTTTAGTTAATATTGGAGGAATTAAAAGTCTTATTTGCATTTTGGTTAGAAGTATCTCTAAGTCATATTCATCTCAAGTTTGATAAAACTATAAGTATAACGAAAGTTGAAAAATAAAAGTATTCCCCAATTTACAATTTAAAAAACAAAATTCTCACCGTATTTCCTAAGAGTTTCAACAGTAATTGATATTTTCTATTTCTAGCCCTTTTCATATTTAAAATAGTTTTATGTCAAACTTTTACTACCCGATAGGTTAGGTCTAATAAAATAAAACTCTAGTGTGCCAACGCAAATTGATTGAAATCGACATTAGTACGTAAGCTTACTTATATTTGAGAGTGTAACTAAATGTTTATCATATTAATCACGCAACAGTAATTTATAAAGTGTTGCTTTTCTTTCCTGTGATTTCATAAGTTGCAATGTTTAATAATAGTATGTGATTGATAGTATCGGCTATTTTGAAGCGGCTTCATTTTAGGCCTAATTATTCCCTACTTATGGGGTTATACCGGTGAAAAGATGTTCCTGTAAATAATGACGAAAATTATACCAGCGAAAACGTTGAGGTATTTATATATTTCTCTCCCCCCGTTGATTGTGATAATTATGTGTACAGTTGTATATTTAATTTGTTTATGTTAACAAGACTTGTGTGTTTGAATCGTTTGTTATAAAATCCAGCAAATGACTGCTTCCAAATCTGCACTTTTAAAAAAAGGTAAAGTACATTTTTATTTAAAAGACATGACGTTTTTATTTAGATTTAATTTTTAAGATTTGCGGAAAATAAATATTTATTTGTTGAGTGTGTAAAATATAAGTTTAGTTTAATAAATAGTGGAATTTACCTTGTTTAATTATGTTAAAATTGTGTTTGAATTTCTGCAACCCCCTTTTTTTTTTAAACTATACCCATTCGGGCTATCTAATGTTTTTACATTACTTATAATATAGGTATATAGAAGGTAGAATTAATAAACGCACCCGCATTTGAGCGGAGGGAGGGTGGGAACCATTGAGTAAAAAATCACCCCTTCATCTATGTGGAGTGAGAAGGGAAAAACCATTTTGTAAAAAAAAATCCTAAGTCCCCGACCAAGATTCGAACCTAAATCTCCCCGTCATCGGAAGTTAAGTCTACTGCGTGAGTGACACCTTAGACCATGCGGCCACCAAAATGAGTCTAAAACTATAACTAATTGCAACACAAGGTATGGTGGGGTCAGAAGTGCGTTCATACAATTTAGAGTCAAAGCAAAGCAACTTTAAAGAAAAACCAAAGGGTGAAATGTATCACAAATTTCAGGAACATAGGCCAATAAAATACTAGGCCTACTAATAGAAGTAGGAGAATTTGATAGTGCGTTTGATATGAAGATTGCTATTTGATAATGTGTATTTAACAAACGAAGGAAAAAAAGTTAACTGTGGATTGCAGTTAATAGCTAATAGTTTTGTAACTTATAACAAACGAATTTCAAGTTAAAGTAAACCTTAAATAAATGGGCAGGAAATTATCGAATAATCTCTTAACATATTTCAAATCCAAGAGGAATTACAAAGAATACACCATTAGCTTTCTCCGTCTTAGTTCAATTATTTTTGAACTCTGAGGTAGAGGTGACCTGCTGGTCTAGGGGTAAGGTGTCGGACTTGTGTGCTGGGGCACGGGGTTTAATCCTCGGTCCCAGCACAAATTTATCTGATGGCCAAACCCTTCCTCCACCTCTGACAAGACGTGTATTAATCACAACTTGTGAATGTGAGGAATGACAAGCCTCCACCGTGGTTCGGATCCCACGTTAAACTGTAGGTCCTCCATTTATCTCCCAATCACCTACGATTGCACATTAGCGTAAGTGCGTACAAACCGAACGGGTAGTAAGACGTGGTGCTAATAATAATAATAATAAGAATAATAAGAATAATAAGAATAATAATAATAATAACTTTAAGGAATCGTGATATATAGTAGAGGTGGGGGTAGTAGGCAGGGGTGGACTAGGCCGCCCGGTGGGTCGTTTTGATTTGGCCCCCCACCCCTTTTTTCAAAGTAAGATTTTTGAATTAATGCTTTTAATCGATTTTAATCAAACGTACCAATTAATTAATCTAAAGATGCCCGGAATACATCATTTGTGAAGGATAGCATTAAATGTAAAACCGATCCTTTGGTTGTTTCTTGGTGTTGTCTATAAACAATTTTCTTACACGAAACATAAAATCATTTGATAAATGAATATCTACTGCTGGTTTTGTAATACACACAAGTAGCGGGTTGAGGATCATTTTAAAAACCTAAACATATCATAAATAGATTCACTAGCTATTGTCTAACCATTCATAAGCAATAATTTTTTTCTATAATCTCAGTAGAAAGGAAAATATGATGTTTTAAAGTGGACTAAATAGTGACGTAACTATCGATAGTGAAGCTTAAATAACCTAGTGGCCAAATTTTACATTTTAAAGCGTCAGCACCCCGTAGAACCTTACTCGATTTTCTTAAAATGTTTCATGGCAATACTGTTCTAAATTACTTTATCTGTTTGAGTAAGCCTTGATATATGTTTCTAGTTTGATCCTAGAACTGCGACATTTCAAGAGAAACTTTGTTGAAATTGTTATATTTTTTTTAAGTACCACATAAGGTTTTTAAACCTATAAGAACATATTGATACCTTTAACATCCATATTGAAGTGAGCTATATTTAGAAATAACAAACCGATTCTTATATAACGCGGGATTTCTAGTTGCCTTCGATACATTTTAGCGCTTCTTTAAGCAGTCCCTTTGGTATGTTTATACGCCCGACGTTGAGATTAGCAAGTGACGATTGTATGGCTGTAAAATAATTATTGTATCATAATTATTTTACCAATGTTTACTTCTCTGAAGTCATTTTTCTATAATCTTAAAATAACGGCGTGTCACGGAATGTTACAGGGTAGTGAGAATATGATCCTATTTGACCAATCATACATAGGCTCTGCTCTATTTATCTCACATGGTAATGTTTTTTCGTTGATACCTGGCCAATGAGTGTTCTATTGAGTGATGAGAAAATATCACAGCTTAGACTAACTCTGCTTTCCTTGACAACATTCCACGGCAAGTCACTGTTTAAAAGGTTCTGCTAACTGAATTATCAACATTGTTACTAAATATAGCCTGTTATATTAAAATACTAACAGTTTGACAAGTTCTTCGCACGGGGCAGCCGCATCATAAATTATATCAATTTAGGACGTTCAACATACGGCTGCCAACATTTTTATATGGGTACCTCCCTCTACAATACCAAGCTAACTATGACAATCCCAAACCAATTATGGCAATCAATAAACTAGGATAAAGTAAATATTTGAAACAAAACATTACCCAGTCCACAAACTGAATTCACAAACGAACGTAGTCCAATGACAAAGCAATATTTACCAGATCACGATCTTAAGCTAAATGAAGTGTAGTAGTATACATTGATACAGAAACATATAGGAAAAAAAACTGAACATCACAATTCACCAAAGAGCATACATTAAATAAAAGACGAAGTTACATAAAAATATAGAAAAATGGGCATCAAGGTTTCCCGTAGAGCATAAACGAGCCATGTCACAAGTAATTGCTTATTCTAACTAGTCTGTCGTTCCTATATAGGCGCTAGATTTTCCCTCAATGTTTAGCTATGTGATCATAATACTTACTATCTTTAAGATAATCTTGTTTTTTATGTTCGTTAATTTTTATATTTCTTTCAGCTGCCTATGTAAAATTTAACTGTCTATTACAAAGAGAAACTATTTATGTTAAGCGTCTAGGGAGTTTTGAGTATTTTGAAATTTAAAATTTTCTTACTTTTATGGTTATTTAAGGTGACTTCAACATAAATTTTAATTGTCTTCCAAGCCGAAAAATAGATTTTTCTTATAGTTTTGAAAAACATCAAGATACGCTCTCTTTCATTTCCCACATTTACATTTAGAAATTTTAATATTTTTTTTTTACTATTTAATGTGGTTCCTTTAGCTACATACCCACTAAATATCAATTTTTAACCACAATAAAAACCATGTTTTATATTATTTGTAACAATTTCGAGCTCTATCATTTCCCGGGTTTCAATTTTGAAATACCGTAAGTGCAGACATCGTTTAGATATCTGAGAAGGTCCCTTTACTTACCTGTCAAATTTCAATTTTCTAGCACATCAAGAAGTTGTTGTTTCCTGTTTGTTGGTGAAATTTTAAACCACCCTTTTTTTGAAACCAATTTTCAAATTTCCAGTATTTTTTTTATTATCTCAAGAAGTCTTTCTACCTGCTTGCAAATATTTCAATTTTATATCGAGTGAAGAAGTGTATTTTTCTATTGGTTTTGGACATTTTTAGACCTTCTATTTTCCAGATCTTAATTTAAAGATTTTTAAACTTCCATATTTTTCTAGTTATTGGGGTAGTCCCTCTACCTTCCTGTTAAATATCAATTTGATAACACACTAAAAAAAAGTGTTGTTCATTTTAGTGAATCTTATTTTGAAATTCAAATATTTCATTCAGACTTTTCAGGTTATTTGGTGTTAGCCCTCTGCAGGTATGTAAATATTTCAATTTTTCACTTTGTCAGAAAGTGTTTTTATATTAGTTTTGAAAATTTTAGGAAACCCCTCCATAACCTCATTTTCAGATCCTTTATTTTGAAATTTATAAATATTCGGATTGTTTAGGGTAGCCCATATGTCAGTTTGACAAATTTTAAATCGTCTTACCACAGTGAAAAATAATGTTTTATATCAGTTTAGGACATTTAAGAAAAATTCCTCGACATCTAATAATAAATTTCAAATATTTAAGACTTATTCGGTTATTTAGAGTGATCAGTTGATCAATCTCCATTCATGGAACATTTAAATGTTCTATCTCACCTTAAAAGGTTTTTTTCTTCGGCTTGAACCCATTTCTTTCCCCCTCTATTTCCAGGAGATACATTTTAGAATTTTAAGGTTTAAGACTTGTGTGGTTATTTGAAGAGGGCAGTTTACCTGACTGCCTAATTTCATCTTTCAAGTGGTTTGTATTTTTCTGGACACACACACACTTTCTGTTTAATATAATTATAGTTTACAGCATAAATAAAAAGATTTAAGTTTTAAAACCAAGCCAGCCCAATATTTATTGACACTTAGAGAGTTATAACACTTTTTAGATCTATGGATAATATATGCGAAAGTATGTGCTCAGATGATTATAGGCTATCACTTTAGATATATGGTTTCACTTATGGCAGCTTTAAAATAAGTGTTTAATATTTTGTAAATTTTAGCTTTAATTTTTGCCAATGCGTTTAACACCAGGTTATTAACGGCTAAATAAAGGGGGTGGGTAGGAAAAAAGTCATTTAAAGAAAATCCAGCAGCATTAGCGTGGAGAGAGGGTAGGAAAACCACGTTCGGTTCCCCCGGCTGAAATTCGAACCATGTACTCCTAAAAAAAATTCTAGGCCTACTCTAAAAGTGTCAGTTGCGTCTGCTAAATATTGGCTATACTAAAAAGAGACAATCAAATTTGCCAATTATATAAACAGCTTCAAGTGGTTATAAAAAAAACCTACTTATTTTTAGCCACCCTTTTCTTTCCTTGAATCATGTTAGTCATATTCGGCGATGATTGAAAAAACAAACAGCCTCCAGGATAAAGTAATTTAACCTAATGCCTATTCATCAGTTTAATTTAAAATTAGTTTACAAATCGAAACTGCTATCAAAATGAAACTCTATACACAACTAAGGCGGTAACATGTAATTTTGTGAGCAGATACAATTTCTTGTGTCATGCATATAAATTAGTTTCATAGTAATGGTAATCATCTTTCTATAATTTACACCCGGTTTTTGTAAAATAATAAACCTGGTTCTTGTGTGTTAATGCTTTACAGTGTTTTTTTTTATAATATTAAGAAAAAAATGCTTGTCTTATAACGTAATTTACTAGAGTGACTCAAATTATAGGGCAAGAAGCCTCGTTATGGTAATAAAATGATAGAAGTTGATTACAATTTGTATATTATCTTTAAGTTAATGAGTTTTCTAAATTTTAACTAGCGCAAAATATTTTAGGTAAATTTTTCATGACTTAATTGTAATATTTTTATTATTTTTATTTGTAAATGGCTGCATGTTATTATTTTTTTTAACGCAACGTCTTACTAATTGTTTGGATTATACGCCTATGTACTAATTACACTAATAGGCCTATGTTAGAGATTAGGAAGGTTGAATTTTAGAGGAAGAGTACCTACATTTGAGGGTAAAGTGAGAGTGTAAAGCCATTTAGGAAAAACCGCTCTTAGTATAGGTATCCAACCAGGATCGAGCTCTTATCTCCCCGTCTTCAACAGTCTGGTATATTGCGAGCGTAGCGCCCTAGACCATGCGGTCACCGATGCGTGTGACTTGCTAATAATAGATTGAAATACATGGCTACACAAAACATATGGTAGATTTAAATTTCCACTATTGATTTTTTTCTCAACAACCAAAATTAGTCATAGTATTTTAAAGTGTCGGATTAGAATTAAAGGATTATTTGCGGTTATTTAAAATCAGTTTAGCTGTCTTTAGTTTTGGATAGACAAAATTTATTTTAATAAATGTTAAAAGTTGTCATAAGCGCAGCAATATTATTAATAATATAAATATACAGAGAGGATAACTACAGCTAATCTTAGAAAATTTATATAAAGATGTCTAAACTGAAAATGAAAACGAGGAAAGCAATATTTCAATAATATCAATATTGCTTTAGTTAGGTGAATATTGCCAACCAGATGTTGCGATTAGTTTCAATATTTAAAAAAACATTTGACAATAAGCTAATATGGTGTTCACAACATAAAAAACATCACAGAACACATATTTCAACTATTTTCTACTACCCCATCTATATATAAACTTGTTAACATAGTTTAAAAGCTAAAATTTTCCACTGCGAAGAGTCCAAAAATCACATATTTTGGTTGATCACTAAAACCTAAGTGCGTCTGGAAAACGAACGGTAGCTGACATAAGATTTAAAAGGGATCTTTGTGACTCGAATGATGTAATTTGATAAGGGGGTCACAACACAAGTTGCTGTATTGTCATTTGTATTTTCCTCCTCCCCTGTTTATTCTCCTACTGCCCGAGTGATCCACCCATGAACGTTATAAAACCACTTGGTTTCTGGTGTTTATGAATTTCTGCTCGACTATTCTAGAACTTATGTTTTATACGTTCTTGAGAGCATACATAACGTGGATAGGAGGAATGTTTAAGGTATTTCTATGAAATATCAAAACAAAGTTAATTGGAAAATTAGCGTTATATAGAGCAGAAACTTGGATCCTTAGGAAGCTAGAAAAAAAATACTTGGAGAGCTTTGAAATGTGGTGTTGGAAAGGATTTGAGAAGATCAGGTGGACAGACAGGGGTGACAAATGAAGAAATCCCAAGAATAGTGGGTGAGAATAGAACCATTTTGGATGTGATTCTTCGGTGCAAAGCAAACTGGATTGTACACATCCTTAGGAAGAACTGTCTTCTACATTGCTTCGGAAAGGAAAGGATGAGGGAAAGAGAAGCTTAGGAAGGAGGAGGATTAAAATATTGGATGACTTGAAGGAAAGAAGAACATCCTGGGAGCTAAAGGAGGCAGAGGACAGGGTGCATTGGTGGTCTAAGTTCACTGACAAAAGGAATGGACCAGTCGTAAGACAGAAAACCTAGTAATAAAATAATAAATAAAACTTATTGAAGCATAGGTTCATGAAATAACTATGAGATCGAAAGGACTAGTGATTGCTCCAAAAAGGGATAAGGATAGTTTAAAAAAAATGATAAGCCTACGTTTTAACACACAGGATATTTAATGGCTTAGTGGGGAATAATCGAGTGTTTTTTAATTTTTGTAAGACCTTACCTAGATAATAATGACACATTAGTGCCCACAAATATAGGGGCTGATGTATAAAAAACTATTCAAATACTGTTTGTGATCATATGCCCATATACATAAATAAATGTTTGCCAGCAAATGTCTGTATTTTTATTCCGTCGAGGATGGAAAACACAGAAACATTTGCAGCCATACACGCCAGTATGGACGGCCGAGGCGGGCAGAATTATAGTTCGTGTCTAGGCCACTCCTTAGAGACCAACTCTTTGACGTATTTATAGTTGTTGAGTTCCTTTGTGTCCCGGGCTATGAAGATGTGTGTTTTTTTTTTTTTAAACCTTGGCCTTGATCGAAGATTTACACTCCATAGTTAATCTACAGCTAGTCAAACTGTGACAGGTATCGTCGCTCTTGAGTTGGTTTGCTATCATCTTACATCTGACCCTATAATCTGAATCAAAGATTCGAAGTCGGTGTATGTCATTCGTATTAACTTCTTAAATTCAGATACATTTTCATACTTCAAGTCTTTTAGGAGATTTTCCGCTTACTCAATCCTTTCTGAAAACAATTTACGGCTCCACCAACTTCATTTACTTCCACTGAGATGAAATATATGCAACCAACACATAATCCTTAAGCCTTTTATCTAGTTCGGTTCCTAGCATGGCCGAAAAATGTATAACTGATGAATTGTGGGTTTAGCCTTACACAGTGATGAATTAACGGCCGTGGGCTGGGTGTTGTGTATTTTAGTTTATAAGTCATGTGATGAAAAAAATAAGTCAGTTCAGAAAGTGCACATTAAATATCTCAAAAAGAATAAAATGAAATCACAAAGAGTCCAGATCTACCAAACTCAAAGATATTTCAACTTTGTTTTTTCAGTGGGTACACTACCACCACCCTAGGCCTACAATTGTCAAATATATTAAATGTATGCGGCTCTCGGAAACACACATGCAGTTGCCCAGTGGATTTGTTTGGGGACATTTGTACACGCGCATTGTTTGTCAGTTTAGACTAGGCTTACCATAACATAAAATAACTTTATTAGTCCTGATATTTACAATCGACACAGAGACAATTGGGACATAACAATATTAAAAATTATTTTTTTGTAGGTTTTAAAGCAGTAGAAATAAATGGTGTGCAAAGGTCACTTTTTAAAGTCGAAGCAGAAGTCGAAGATAAGCTTTTATGTTGTAGTGACATAAATCTACTTTTAATTATTATATAAATTTTACAGGTAAAAAGAAAGGTTTGTAAAAATAACAAAGCATAGGGCCTACTGTGTTATTCTATGGTTACATATTAGAGTGTATCTATGTTTACGTTTTTGATGTCATTTAATCACTAGTCTGTGTTAAAATAATGTTTAGTAACTGTTATAAAAATAATTGTATGTTGAAATACGTAGTATTTGATGAGGTATTTATAATAAGTTCATAATATATCGATTTTTTTCCTCTTCGTTCGAAATGTTTCGAAGATGTGAGGGTTACTGTGGGCGTCGAAGTCAAAGCGAAGGAGATTTAGCTTCTACTTGGACATTTCAAAGCTTCGCAAACCCGTATTAAATAGTTAATAATAGATAATATATTTAACATTAGATAATATACTTACCTACGTCACAGGGTAACGCTGTCTGGAACGTCTCGAGATCAGAATTAGTGTAAATGTTAATCCACATAAACCTATGAATGTGTTCTTATTTCTTAAATAATTTGGCTCGTAAAACTTATAACTCAATACACATCATTATTTTCTTATCATATTGCCTAAAAACCTCTTGAACATCTTATCGTGAATTTACATGAAGTTAACTTTGACACATAATCGATAACCCTATAAAACACAACGTAATTAACATAAAGGAATAATAAATTAATGAAATAAGATTGTGTCAAAGCGGAGAAGGTGCGCAGTCTAGTTAATTGAGATAGTGTATCAAAGTTTTGTTTTAACTTTACCATTTGGCATTTCATGTTTATTCGGATCTTTGCTGAGTAACTATAAAATGTGTAAACCAGTTTTAACGAGATTTGGTAGAAACATTCTTTGAACATAGACCGAAAGAAGTATAAAAATAGTTTTTCAATATGGTCATCCATTTCATATGGCAGCCACACAAATGATTTTTCGTTTAATAAATTATCTCAAATGATTTAAATTTATAATTTTAAGAAATCAATAGAGTTCTTACTACCTAAGGCGTATTTAAAAAAAACATTTTGACATCTAGTACGATACTGACATATTAAACAATGTGAGCCATGGTTATTCTCTACGAATGTAGTGTGCGATTGAATATAGTATTCATTTGTTTTCGGTATAATTTGATTATCAAGAAAAAATATCAACTCAAAATGCAAGGATAAATTATGAGAGAAAGTTCAACTTGAAATTCAAAGAGAAATGTTAAGACTGTAGTAACGATAAGAACATGAAGAGAAAGAAACCTACTATTCACAACTACTAGTTAATCACTGATTTAAAAAAAAGTGTTTCAATTCTTAGTCCGTCGGTTGTTTGATGATGATGATAATCATAATCATAATAATAATGATAATAATAATATTAATAATAATATTAATAATGATTATAATAATAATGATAATAATAATACATTTTTGTTGTGTTTGGCAACAATTAATAAAACCTGTTACTAACATCTAGACTATGCGTACTATATCAGCTTAATTTAAAGGGTAGTAATGAGAAAGATATTTTGAGAGGAAAAAAGCCTGCATTAGGGTGAAAAGAGGAAAGGTAGCCCACTGAAAAAGAAATATGAAAAACCACCCACAGTGTATGCATGCAATCGGGAGTCTCAACATAATTACAACAGAAAGCCAACTTTGACGGTTATACGAGATATTTTAACTTATCAATTGTCATAAAATTTAGGAAAAAGTCAAAGGGTATTTTTAACGGTGAACAAGAAGGATATGAAACCTGGTTTAAAACAACGAAAACACGCTAATGTATGAACCCATATTATTTATGTTAAGTGTATTTAAAAAAAGGCCGTAAGCGGGGTAAATGAAGCGGATTTTCACAGGCGTTACACGTTTGTCTGCAAAAAAAAAACTTGGGGCGAAAAGGGGTGACGGGGTGGGGCAGAGCCAATTTGTAAAAGACAAGCACCGTTCAAATTAGGAAGGCNTAAAGGAGGGGGAGTTAGATGAGGGAAAAAAAATAGGTTTGCGAGAAAGGAAAACATCGGTCTTCATCAACCAAAGAAATAAAAAATAAAAAATGTGGACACTTGACAAATAAGTGCGACACCCCAACCAACAATGTGAATTGATACTGGAGGTTCTAGGAACATTTAGCCGTTTAAACGAAGGTTGCTATTTTTTATCCGATAAGAAACCAGAGTTGTAGACATTTACAGATGGCGCTAGGTGTGCACAATGCTACCCAGCAGGGCGTTAAGTACAGTTTAATTAGTACGATTTATTTCGTGTCAACACGGTGGCATGCGATCGTTTATAATTGGTCTCTATAGCCAAGAAGTATTTTGTCTCCGCTTTCCGACCAATGGAAAGCCAGGTTTGAACCCTCGAACCCAGGACCATAGTCAGAATATTATTTATTAAGCGGAGGGAGGCAAAGAGGGTGTTTCCTACCTGAGGTATATCGCGTTTAGATCCGCCAACAGTAGGGAAATTTAAAAAATCAAATATATCTTGAAGTTGTTTAGAGGTATATGTAAACATAACCATTGGAGTTTATATTTATTTAAGTTATTTAGGGTTCACTTTCTGAACCGACTGATTATTTAAACACACACGAGAATTTCTATGCGCGAGAACAAAAGGGCCGAACAATTTTGCCGAAAAAAGGTATTTTCACATTCCTTCCAGGTATATTTTAGATATACCACAATCGACATGAAACCGACGGCTTTACTTCCCCTCTGAAGGAAGTTGTGCTACGGAGTTTTATCGATCAAGAAAAATCCGTCGACTCCGGCTGAGTTTGAACCAACAAACATCGGATCCTGAGGCGAGCACCGAGGTCGACTATTGGTGTTTATAGGTGTTGTTAATTTTATAAGCCAGACTCTAATAAGCTACTAGGCCTACTAGACTAGATATTGAAATGTAACACAAAAATACATAATTTGAGAGTACTTTGATTTGTGGTAAGTAATATTAGATTTCGTTAAATAATACAGTTGGTAGCCTACTTTATCTCTGCAGTATCAGGTGATAAAGGCAAATAAAAGCCACGTGTTCTACTGAGAAAAAAAATGTATAGCCTTTATGTCGTTAATCAGAATGTCAATCGATAAAATTGACCAGAGATTTTAAGGGCCAAATACTTAATTTCGTCAAAATAATTTTATTTTATTTTATTTCGCTTAATTATTATAAACTTAAAATGGCTTCAATTAACTTTTTATTATGTTTCGACCGTTATTTTAACGATCTAAGAAAAAATTCGTCTCGCGAAATGTCGGCGTCTTTAGTCAATTATTAGTAGGCTATTACGTTTCGGGGTTGTTTTTATATGCCTAAGGTTAAGCATTTTGTAACCGGATGAGTTGGGAGTGCACCGGCGGGCTTGAATGGTTAACCCCTCGTCCGGAATTGCCAGTAAATAACACATAGCCCCTTCGGTGGTTGCATAGTCTAAGGCGGGTGTGTATACCTCGACCTTTAAAATACTTTGTACCCAAAGCTCGATCTAAAACACTTCGGTCAGAACATCATTCGATGCCCCGCCATTCAAGTCGTCACTTTTGAAATAAAATGGACTGACAATAAGGAGGATCTCGGGGTTCAAATCTCAGTCGGGTAATCCTTGTAAGTAGTTATTGCTAAATGGTTTTCCATCCTCCCACCCCCACACAAATGCTGGTATACTTCCTCTAAATTAAGCCTTTATCAAAATTAATACCTAAGCGTAGCGTGGTTCTAAAAAATAATTACAGAAACAAACAGAGTGACATAGTTGCTTTTTACATAAAATTGTGGTGCATTTCTTTCAAAATTTACTTTATCCATTCTGATACAACATGTCAAAGTGGTTATATAGTTTAAGTCATCTGTGTTTTTACAGTTTTTTATAGCCAAACATTTTTTGGCTAAAATAAATAAGATATTGCTTCAGTAGAAACTTAGACTATAATTTCCTTTACATGGCGATATTGTAATGAACTAGATTTTCATTTAATAATAATTTTAATCAAAAGTTCAAACCCTTAATCTATTCCAAATTAATGAATAGTTTCATAACATTAAACTATTATTATTATTATTATTATTATTATTATTATTATTATTATTATTAGCACCGCGTCTTACTACCCGTTCGGGTTATACGCACTTACGCTAATGTGTAATGGCAGGGTGATTGTGAGATGAAATGGAGGACCTACAGTTTAACGTGGAATCCGAACCACGGTGGAGGCCTGGCATTCCTCACATTCACAAGTTGTGATTAATACACATCTTGTCAGAGGTGAAGGAAGGGTTTGGCAATCAGACAAATCTGTGCCGGGACCGAGGATTGAACCCCGGACCACAGACCCGGAGCACAGAAGTCTGACACCTTACCTCTAGACCACCAGGTCACCCAACATAAAACTAAATATATCTAGATGTGTTAGAAAATACCCTCACACACTTATATGATCAATTATTTATTTATTTTTGTTGTTGTTTACGACGACTCTATGACGTCAGATTATATTTCCCATTGTTTAAAACGTCCCCACACCTCGATTGCAAACACTTGTGAAATATTACCACTTCAAAAACACTTTCTCTCTCTCTCCCTCGCTTATAGAACGATTCATTTCAAACTATATATTTAAAAAAGAAGGTTCCTCTTTTCAATCGGTCCGCAACCTTTCCGTAGGAACGGTCTGTGTCAAACTATTCTCAAATATTCAAAGTCTTTCTATAACCCCACAGGGGAACGGTCCACGTCTCATTAATCAAAAATTTCTCTCATCAAATAACCTTACAGAGGAACAGTCCCTGATGTGTTAAGCTGCCGTATCGTGTGGGAAAATAAAATTATTCTGAATAAACTGGATATAAATTAATAAGAAACAAATTTCAACAAATTAACGTATTATATATATAATATCAATACCAAACCCATATACATATAATCATCACGACGAACCCCAACCAAGGACTCCCAAAGAAGAGAATCATACAATCCCCTTCATTCCCACCTCACTATATGGCTCGACAGCGAGGGACATCCAGAGGAGGACTCCCCAAAGAGCACGAAACATCACTCTATACAACTTGACTCGACAACGTGTAGCTTCACCAGCGAAACATAACTCTTCAATCTCAACAGTTGTTGAATATCTGTCATGAGCATAGCAGCACTAGATGACAAACTTTTTAAATGTACAGAAAACGTCGTTAAATTCCCGGACACCCTTAACAGATATTACACTACTGTTGATATCACAATCTGAAGAAAATTAAACTCTTTGTTTCTACTGGAGAATTAATCTGATGTCTTTTGACAAAAAAAAAGTTTTTACATAAAAACTACAAAAAATACAAGCCTTGATTCACGTTTCCTACAACCCCACTTTGGGTGAGCCTTTCAAGCTCAAAAAGTGGGATATTAGATACAGTCGAACTTAGATATTTCGAACGTATATAATTCAAATTCATGTTTAACTCGAACTTTTCCGGTGGTCCCTTGGGACTTATATTAAAACAATGTACAAAATTACATGTAATTCGAACTTATTTTGTTTAGTTTGAAGTAAAATTGCCTCGAATAAGAAAAAAAAATGGGGTGTGGCTGTGTCATGGACACGGCCGTGTGTTGTACGTGAATACGTTTATGTAACGGGTTATATTTTTTAAATAATGATGTAGAGGATAGATTCGAAACTACAACGCCAAACTGTATTTTTGATAATATTTTTTTATTCTAAAACCTTATTATATTCACTGTCACTACTTTAAACTAATGTTTTATGTACAATCAATAGATTTTGACTACAGCTGACGATTAAAACTTAAACGAATATCGTAGCTTCTCCGAGTCAAAAGTTATACTAATTGCAAATCTCGATACGCAGCAAAATAACCTCAAAATGGCGGCGCTTTCCCCTCCACCGCGCGCGATGCGTCACTGTTCTCGCTTATCGTAATGAATTCTTTGATCCTTTAGCTATCCAGTGGTATAATTTAATTTTGGATATAGAGGAAAGATTCGCAACTACAACACCAAACTGTATCCCCCGATTTTGTTATCATTAGGTTTTATGGATTGCCCCCGTATGGTAGCAGATTTAAAAACGTATTCACGTCAAAACGGCCTGGACTCTCGCGTAGAAAACACGTTTACTGCTTGACTTGCTGCACGGATAATAGGCTCTCTGCGTGCAGGGCCACTCGAGTTTTGTGTTTTGTGTTCCTTATGATGATTTTGTGAACTTGGACGAGAACTTAGTAGTTTGCAGTGAGCCTAGAAATGCATAATTTTTGGCAAATGTTAATAAACAATATAAATGACGTTAATTTTCAGATGAAGGGGAACAGACAGAACTTCCAGAAAAGCCAATCCCAGCATCCACACAGGCCATTCATGCATGGTCAGAATGGATCACATCAAATAGATGAAATGGTTTGTTGAGGGGCAAATTAATGTAAGCCCTTCTCTTTACCAGGCGCTCAATAAACTAGAAGAGTACAACTCGGAGTATTAACTCCAAAAAACAATAAAAAAATTATAGTTTTTTTAAAATTGTGAATACAGTATTCTGTACTGTGCATATTGTTATGAAAAAACTAAGAAAAAAAATTATTCGTATACGGTATATACTATTGAATTTTACTTCAATGAATTGAGGTTTGAAATTATTTTTCTAGCACAAATAAAAGCTTTCCTGATTCAAAATTTTGGATAGTTCGAATTTTTCTAGTGGTCCCTTCAGCTTAGTGCGAAGAGCGGTTTTCTGTACTATTCCCTAAATAGACAGCAGCAAAATTCGGACCAGTAAAGAGTGTCTTGATTTTTTTTAAATGATTATGTTTCAATTTTGATGTTTTTTTAAATGCTAAAACTGTTCACTGGTCTCAATTCCATTGTTTTTTTAAAAGTAGAATACAGAAAACAGCATCACGATGCGAAGCCCGGTTTGAGCTGTATTACCTTCCTAAGTTAGATGCTATCCGTAGGGTGAGAATTTCTAAATAATAAAGAGGGGATTTTGGCTTTAACCTATAATAATTTCACTACTGTTATCCATGGTTTACTAAATATATATTATTCACCCTCATCAGGTTTGCCACTACATTCTTACTACCAAATTTATGGTATTTTCCAGGTTTTCAAGAAGGGAATTACATTTTTCCAGGCAGCTTATATTGAAGAAGAGAGTAATGAGATGTAATTTTTTCATCAAGCCGACTAGTGTGAAATAATGTAACTTATGTTTAAAACAAGATGATTTAAGAATGACGAGGAAATATATATTCTGTCGCCTCAAAGACCATATTTAAGGGTTAATAAGACATGTTTGAATCAGCGTGCTTAATTCTTAAGTTCACTTTTTTTCCCTATTCAAACACATACTATTTTAAGCTTTCAGTTAAAAGTCCCAAAGTAACAAATATTTTAACTAAATTTGGCAAAATTCTATCCCCCCCCCCCCTAATTTTTTTCCAGGCACAAACAATTCTTGTGTTTTCCAGGTGCGTGGCAACCCTGTCTTCCGCAGTCATGCCCACCAGATTGTCTTGGCTTCTTTGTTTATTTTCTTTATTTAATTAGTTTTCAAGATACGGCAGGACATATAGTGTGATTGACAGCAGTGACAGCTTTGGTGTTGACGTAAATTATAACCTAAACAGTAATTACTAAAAGGCCTAAAGCATTTCATGACAGAATGTAGATGGGAGGGGAAAGAGAGTAGACAATGAATTCAAGAGAATTGTCGATGGTGAAGAACTAACAGAGTTAGAGGGTGCGGTGTATGTCACTGGGGTGCGTCCTGGGGTTATTTTGAGTGGTATGGGTTAACTTGATTACCATCGATTAGTGTTGCTCGAGATGAATAACAGTGGGCCCTAGCAGAGGCTCGCAAAAGGAGGGTGCACGGAGTTTCAGGCGTTGAGAAAACATTTGGGGACATCTATCGTAAGAGGGTCAATAGGAGAATATGCCGTATAAATGTGTATGTGTGTGTGTGTGTGTGTGTGTGTGTGTGTGGATAGTGGCCTACTACACATAATACAAATTGAGATGAAATATAGTTTTTACATATTTGTATGTATAAATGTATTTATTTGTATGTTTCTATGTATGTTAAATCGATATCGATGGTTTTGGGGAAAAGTGTTCGCCTCAGGCGGTGTTCGTGGGTTCAAACCTTCAAACCCAAACGAGGTCAACGGATTTTTCCTGAACGATAAAAATCCGTAGCACAACTTCCTTCGGAGGTGACGCTAAGCCATCGGTACCATGTCTCGTAGTAGATCAGACTGCCAAGAAGGGGAGATCGGGGTTTGATCCCAGTAAGGTGTTGTGGGGGTGTTTTTCCCCTCTCACTCCACGCAAATACGGGTTCAATTCCTCTAAATTGAACCTTCCTCATCCCTAACACATTACTGTAATTAGTACATAAGTGTATGACCCCAAACGGGTAGTAAAACGAGGTGCTAAAAAATCTCTATTACCTTAATTTGGTAAGAAGGAGTAAAGTATAATTGAGAGGAAATGAATCTACATTTATGTTGAGTGTGGAAAGCTATTTAGGAAAAAACACCCCGGGTACACCCATCTGGGATTCAAACCCCGTATTTTCCATCACCAACAAACCAGACTATTGAGCTTGACATTATTTTAAGGCCACGTGATCATTGGCGTGGGTTTTATGGTTGTTTTATGGATGTTTCCTGATTGTCATAGCCTTGAATAAACGTATTAATTTATTTTACGTTCTCATATCAAGAGAAAGTATTGTGATCCTGAAAACAATCAATATCAAAATTATGATAATTTTTTGTGTGTTATGTGAACACGAACCTAAAAAAGTGGAATCAACAATTCTGTCTGTCCCTGGCCACGGATCCAAAACAGTTTGATGGATTTAGTTCAAACTTGATATTTAGATTTACCACAAAACATAGCTTTTCAGTTAAAGTAATTAAAATAGGTCTTTTTTTTAATTATAACATTTTTCGAAATAGGCTTTAACAATTTTGTTTAAAATGCATATTTAGGATCTGTTTGACAGGACGAAATTAATGGCACTGTATACTTGTTTTGGGATAAAAACTCATTTATGGGACTGATTTTTCAAAAACTTGAAATATTTTACAAATTACTAACGGTTTGGTTTCAAATGGGTATCTTGGGAGTGTTTGACATAACAAATAAACCTGTATACTTGGTTTTGGGTAAAAAAATCGATAGAGGGTAACCCGCCTCCGTGGCGTAGTTAGCTAACGCGTTAGTTTCGTGTTGAGCTAGACTGCCGAGAACGGGGAGATCAAGGTTCGAATCTCGGTCGGATGAACTGGGGGTGGTTTTTACTAAATTTTTCCCTATCACTCCACGCAAATGCGGGTTCACTTCCTCTCAACCATTCCAATTCCTAACCCATTAGCGTAATTAGTACTTAAGTGCTCAACTAGAACGGGTAGTAAAACGCGGTGCTAAATAAAATAAATTAAGATAGAGGGCCGTTTACTAAAAAGTGATTTTTGAAAATGGCTATAACAATTTAACTTAAAATGTATATCTGGGACGTGTTTGACATGAACATGACAAATACAAATAAAGCTGTAACTTACAGGCCCACATTTAAGGGGTGAAAATTTGCTTATGGGTAGTTAACAGGGCTGATGACTGTTTTTTTTCTATTAATTTGAATATTTAAAAAAAATTGCTTCAGCGATTTGGTTCGAAATTAGTATAGGGAGACTATTTTACAAATTAATATAGCATATCTTTATTACTTAAAATAAATTAATTTAATGGTAGACCCCTACCGTAGCTTAGTTAAAACAAAATAAAGAAAATTCTAGTGTGTCGGAAATTGACCTTGGAAATTTAATTCAAAATGGGAATATTATGAGAATTTTTTTTCATGATAAAATAAGAGTGCAATTTTTGAAAATTTAGTTTTTGTTAAATAGGTAGGCATATATTTGAACAATTTTGCTAAAAAAAACTTGTATATAAAGAGTGATAATTGTGATTAACAGAATGATGTGCGTGGTGTTTTTGAGTAAAATTTATTTAAGGGTAGCTTACTTAAAACCTATTTTTGAAAATTTTCTTCTAAGCTATAATATACAATATGAGAAAGTGCGTGCGATTGTGTCGTACCATTTATTTTAAATTAAATGTCGTGCACTCTTTAGTAGAAAGGTTGCTATATCTTTTTTTACTACCGGTTTAGGTTATATGCATCCTATATGATAATTACTCTAGTGGAGTAGGGATGAATAAGAAAGCATTTTAAATGTAATCTACCAATCAACCAGCATTAGCGTGGAAGGAGAGTGGGAAACCATTTAGAGGATAACCACCCTCGGTAGGGATTCTAACCCAGATCTCCCGATCATCATCAGGCTTGTCTAGCACAAGAGTGACTGACGCCTTAAACCATTCGGCACCCGAAGCGAAGACCCGCTATATCTTAGCCTACAGACGTCAAGACAGACACCATAATGGTTATATAACACATGAACTGGCGTCTTACAATGGCAGTCCGACTATAGTTACACTGATAGAAGCTCAACTAATATTGCCCAAGTCCCAAGTTTGGAAGATGTTTTTTTTCCCGTGTGGACTGGACCATCGATGTCAAGTTCAGTGACCCCGTGCGTATGGGACATACATGGCGACAAATTGTCCCCTTCTTCCTCCTTCAGCCACTCTTGAGTTCCTCTGCTGGTTTGGAACAATGTTTCTCAAAGTTTTGGTGATGGTGGGCAATAAAATGGAAGCCATGCGCACCGGGGGACTAACGGGGCTCTGGGAGGAAAGAGGTTGGGAGGGTTGGGGTTGAAAGTAATCAAAGAAAAACATTACTTCTAGGCAATTCCATTTTAGGTCTATAAATATAAGAACAAAAAATTAATTCATTAAATGAAATATTGAAAAAAAGTAATAGAATGAGTAAGTAATAGTTTAAAAAAAATATATATTTCTCACAATCTAAACTTTATAATTTTTATAAATAACTGTCCACCACGGCGTTAGATCATTCGATAACCGAAGAGGAGCCAAGAGGTGTTGATATTGTAGACTTGTTTGCCCTGTGCTCAAATCCTACAGCACTAGTTTTTTAAATTATTTTTAGCACCACGTCCTACTACCCGTTCGGATTTTACGCCTTTGTGCTAATCAAGCAAATGGTTTTAGGGATTAGTAAGGTTATACTTAGATTAAGTGTATCCACATTTTCGCGAAGGTAGATTGGAAACAATGTTGGAAAAGCCAACCTCAGTAGACCCGACCAAGATTCGAACCTCAATCTCCCCGTCATGGGCAGTCTTGTCTACTGCAAGATTAGCGCATTAGACTCCACGGCCACCGAAGCGGGTTCGCAAGTAGCAAGCAGGTCAATGTTCAAACCACCAGCCTGGTGTATTGAAGTGTAATTTTATTAAATGTTTACCCACTCTCCCTCCCGACAAATGCGGGTATACTTGCATTAAATGTTACCTTGCTCATCTCTACCCCGATAGTCTAAATGTACGGATATCCCTGACGGTTATCAAGACGCTGAGCAAAAGGGGTGGGGGGAAGGGAATCCACCAGGATTCAATCCAAACTCTCAAATATCGGTATGTTGTTTATACTTCATCATTTGAACAAAACGCCTAAACCATCACGCCGACAGCCAAGGTCTACGCAAAAACAGCAAATATTTTACTGTATGGGTTTAAATAGGGGTTGAGTGCTGACCCACTCAGATAAATTAACAAGCGATTAAATACATTGTGAAAAGTCTGTCTTCCAGGTGAAAAACAATATATCTCTTTATGCTTACAATATCGTTAAGGCGATTGGCCCTTTTCATTTGGCGTGGAAATGCAGAGCCATGGGAACAAACGGTTATCTTCAACGATTTTTATTGTTTTGCAATTTTATTTTTTGAAACGTTTTGTTCAAGAATAGAAGCATGTTGATTAAGTTATACTTTTTATGTAAACACCTCCTCTATAATTCTAACAGTGATCAAATATAGATAAAATTGATATTTTTCAATAGAAAACTTCCTGCTTCATGACAAAAAATAAGAAAATATAACACCTAATAAACATTGATACATTATCTTAGAAGAGGTGTTGAAAACTTTACTATAAAAATTTCACTCGTTCTCGAGAAAACTGATATTTCCAAACGTATGATTTTCCCACAAGACCTGTCCGGTAGCTAGCGCCATCTACGGTCTCCGTGGTCCATCTGTTCTTGTTAGCGTGGGAGGATACTTTGGTCGGTTGTGAAGCCACGCCATGCCTTT
>CABFWB010000538.1:266560-277956 GCA_902151455.1 Timema bartmani
AAAATAGGTTCAAGATTTGCACTCGACAGGGCCAAGGGCCTTAAAACAAAAAATTAGAATAAGAAAAAAAATAACGCAGACATAGGCCTACTCGTCATCGGCTTATTTATGAACCAGTCTAGTCTCTTGGGTTTAGTGGTCATCATTCCTGGCTACTTATCTAGGTGGACTCGGATTCGATTCCTGGCGGTTCCATAAGTATTTTTCCCGAAGATGAATTGTTCCTATGATTACCATAGTCTGGTTAATGAGGTTTAAGACTTATACTGACACCATATAATCATCATCATCATCACCACATAATCTCATCGGGACGAAATAACCGCACCTAAGTGGTGCCCCAACCTTAGAAGACGGTTACATAACCACCACTGCCAGTAGGCGACAATATCACAAACCCTAGTGGTGTACGACTATATATAAAACCAACCCACACTTAACTAAATTGAGGTGTCGCAGGAAATAATGAAAACAGAGTTTTATGAACACCATGCGGGTTGTCTTGTGCTGAGTTTTTCCTTGAAATAGTTTTAATTATTTTATAAATATGTTTATAAAGTGGATAGCCCGCATTTGTATCTATTGGCAGGGACAAAAAGGATATGATTGTAGTCAAGAGACCGAACAAGCCGTTTTAAAAATAAATAAAATAATAAGTTTACCGGTTGTCTTCTAGGGGTGTGAAGCGTGGTCTCTTACTTTACATGGCGAGAACAAATCTAATCTAAGCTGTTCTAAAACGAGGTAGTTAGGAAGATATTTGGTCCATAAAGGTATGAGTCTACTGGGGATTTACCCGCCTCGGTGGCGTAGTTGGCTAACGCACCAGTCGTGTTGAGCCAGACCACCGAGGACGGGGAGATCGAGGTTCGAATCTCGTTCGGGTGAACTAGAGGGGGTTTTTCCTAAATGGTTTTCCACTCTCCCTCCACGCAAATGCGGGTTCACTTCCTCTAAATTCAACCTTCCCAATTCCTAATCCATTAGTGTAATTAGTACTTAAGCGTATAAACCGGACAGGTAGTAAGACGCGGTGCTAAAATTAAAAAAAAATTAAATTACTGGGGATTTGAAGAATTTACATAATGATGAGTTTCATACCCTGTTCTACTAATCACAATACATTGTTAAGATAATCAAGTCTCATAGATTAAGATGGGCAGGACATGCGCAACACGAATAGGAGATTCTAGAACCTTGTTCAGGGTACTGTCTGGCAGCCCCTTTGTGAAGACATAGACGCAGATAGGAGAATAACATTAGAATGGACCTGAAAGAGATAGGATGTAATAAGGTGGACTGAAGAGAGCTAGCTAAAGATAGGAATCGGGTGTAATGAGGTGGACTGGATAGAACTAGCTCAAGATAGGAATAGGGTGTAATGAGGTGGACTGAATATATCTAGTAAGACGCGGTAATATACAAAAAAAAAAAAACAACCACAAAACACTTGCCAAACCTAACAAGATTAAAAGCACGTGCGTGCTTCCTTCATAAGCGGAACAACTTCATCTCTTAAGAAAACTTGATCTCAAAGTAAACCACTTAAAAAGTTCTTCCGGAACCACCGAGCACACCTGCTGCTAAGAAGATTATAGGCCTACAATTATTATTAATGGAAATGTTAACGCACCATGATAAATATTTTTTTTAACAATTTTCCCTAACGCAGCTGAAAAAAACCTTCCCTTTCGTCGGGAGGGCTTAATGCGCCATTAGATGTTTTACAAGGAAGGGTGTTAATAACGGAAGCTATAAATGAATAAACAGCCAGCTAAGATGCATCCCCCTAACCAAAAAGGTTTTACCAACGAGAGTGGGCCTTCAATCAGACGGCTTTCTTGGTGGAGACCAGAACGCCTTCCTCATATGTGAAGACATTTTAAAAGTATATTTTATAGGTCAAAGCCAAGTGTTTGTGTCTATTAATCAGTGTAGTAGCGATGAGGAGGGCAAAATAGTGGAAATACATCCATATTAGCGTGACGAGAGGATGGGGAAAAATACCCTAAGGGAGTGTGGGTGCACTACCAACCCGAGATTCGTTAACGATGGCTAAGTGCAATTTATGTCTGGCGTCTTAGACTGCTCAGCCACCAGTGTGAATATTCATACGATTGAAAAGTATGTGATTGTATGTATTTTTAGACAATGGACTCAATGTCCCTGTATAAAAAAATAATAGGTCATCATGCACTCATTTTATTTGGGGTCTAAGCTTTAATTTTTTTGATAAAATTAAAATGTAGAGAAAGTAACGCATAAAAAGCTAATAAATAGTTTTTTTTTTTGTGGATACAGTATTAGTCTATTTTGAGTGGTGGATTAGAGCATAAAAATTTGTCTCATGAAGCTAGAAGGTTGATGTTTAAAACTAAACACCACCTCCCGTTTTTTAATTAAGTTTAGGAAAACATATATCAGCATTTGATTAAATCCGCAAAATACGATCCTTATTGTAACCAAAAAAAGTGCATGATATATGTAAGCTTAGTCTTATCAACCAGCTTAGAACCTTTTCTGAAGTTAAAAAGTGACTATACCATAACCAGATCAGACACCTTAGCTCAGTCGGTAGTGTGTCTGTCTACTGATCTAAGGATTCCTAGTTAGATTCCCGGCCTGGTCGAAAAATTTATTATTGGTGAAATTTGGGTCTACCCTTTCACATTGATAAATCAACGGCCGGGGACTGGATGTTGTGCTTGTCCTAGTCTTAAGTTAGATTATAAGGCATATAAAGCTACGACAGGCCTAGCAGGACGGTAGTGGAAAATATATGGATTGAATAAAAAACTGAGTCAGGACATAAGCTGCAAACAGTAATGGATGTAAGTATACCATGACCAATGGTAACGCGGTCTAATGTGTCAGTCTCGCTATGTACTAGCGTGCCTATTATACATAAGTCGAGAGAGAATCTTAGCCGAATTCACAATGGTAGTTTTTTTTATTTGACATATTACACTGATTTAGCTTAATCCTTTCTCCGCACAAATGCGGGTGTACGTCCTTTAAAATCACCTCACCAATCCCTAAAGCTTTAATCAAGCCATTAATACCAAAAACTAGAACTAATGTTATGAAATGATTCATAAGAGGATTTCTATGCTGTTCTCAGGTTTGACATATGATGTCAGTTACGACAGCTTTGAGGTTAAATATGCTGAACATTTGTCAATGTGAGATAGCTTATTCTAAAATATATATTTGTGATAGTTTCTTAAAGGTTCTTCATGATGCGGATAAGGTGTAAGCTTTTGAGTAAATAAGAACGAGGCTTAAGATAGCAATGGGTCGATACCAATGCCATCGGTTTTACATTTTCGTCAGTACTATCAAAGTTCAGCCATTTATAAACTGGACAAGGAAATTACAATATATATATAAAAGGCACTACATTATTATTATATTTATTATTATTGTAATGTGTAATAGTAGGGTGATTGTGAAATGAAATGGAGGACCTACAGTTTAACGTGGGATCCAAACCACGGTGGAGGCCTAGCATTCCACACATTCACAAGTTGTGATTAATAAACGTCTAAGGCACTACAGATTTTAGGTATAGCTGATGAGACATAGTAAGAGCCTTGTCTGACTGCTGAAAAAAGTTAATGGATAGCTGCTCTTCTTTAAATTATTCATTCGCAAAATCAAGTTAGTCAACTGTTACTCTTGTTTTTCGGTATCAATCTTGATATATCTATATTTATAAAATGAAGAGTTTGTCTGCCTGTTATGAACATTACCCTCTGTCTATGGTAGATATCGCGCAATGCTCACGAGAGAGACACAAACTCTTCCTTTTATTAATTCTTTAATATGTATAATGTAAAGTATTTTTTTCAGTTAGAAAGTTGAACATACAAAAGGCTGTAGTGTAAGGATAGCTATCGTCTAAGAAACAATAGAGACAATAGATAAAAAATTATTCGTATTAATGGGCACACAGTCTAAACGTCAAGCTCGCCCAGTGTGGTTTTCCGGTGATGGGGAAGCCAGGTTAAAACCATAGTTTTTGGTATATTGACGGTCCACGATGGGCTATCAAGTGGTCCGCAGGATCTCAGGAGGTTTAGTAGTAAAAATTAACTAAGTGTTGATCACATAATATAATACAAACATTTGGAATGGAAATGATTAAATATGAAATATTCAAACATATTAATTCAACGTAATTATATATTTTTATTCAACATTAAATTTAATAAAAGCGTATAACGCACCAAAAATGTGAGTAACACATGAGGCGTCACTCTCATAATAGACTTGACTGGCAACGATGAGTAAATCGGTGTTCGAGTCCCGGTCGAGTATATAGTGTTGACTTTTTTTTAATATCGGTCCACACAAATGCGAGTACACACTTCCTATGAGATTCAACTTTCCCTATCCCTAACACATTAGCGTAATTAGTGTATTCGTACAACCCGGATGGGTAATAAAACGTGGTGCTAAAAAACATTAAGAACGTTCATAATAGCAGGCCCAACTCTGCTCGCGGCTTATATCTGCCTTTGTGTGTGCGCGCGTGAGGTATGTAAAGGGGAAAAGAAAACACCTACGATGTACCAGAGATGTGTGCAGTTCATTCGTATTTGAATGATTACTCGAAATTTTCCGCGGTGACGATGGGGGACAAAGCGACAAAGTTTCTTGTTAATAACTACAGTATGTCCCTATAATGACAGAATGAAGATTTGTGCCCAAAGCTTATCTGTGCAACCATTCTAAATTGGTCAAAAACGACCTTTTAAATGCAGTTTTTAACCCAAAATCATTTAGTATTTAAACAAGGTTCACTATTAAGAACTTTTATTAACTCTTTATCTCTATTGATGTTTAATCAGAAATGATCCACGTGCAATAGTGTTGGTGTAAATTTACGATTACTAGCCGACTGTTTCACAGAATTGATTGGTATATGACGTAGTCTATTAATGGGACTTTTCCACGTTGAAAATAGTTTATTCACCGCGTTTTGTTAATCATCCAAGTTGTAGGTAGGCCCTACGCATTTTAACTGTGCTAAATAGATATAGATGGGAAAGGTATAATTAAGAGGAAATTCACCAGCATTCACGTGAAGTTAAATATAATTGATAGTTCATAGCGAGAGAGACATATCCCTAAATTGAATTAGAAATTTTCAAAAGCATTCAGAACTTAGCCAAGCAGTTTTTGATCGATTTTATTCGGTTTTGCTAATATTAGCAAATTATTGATTATTCCAGGATTAGACTTTCATTTTCCTGTATTAACACAACCAAAACTGTACATACTAAATTTAATATTAATAATAAGTAGTAATACATTTTTGGTCCGACAAGGGTTCCAAAACCAGGTGCTCTCAAACAGTCACTTCACTGTGAAAAAAGGGTACAAGACTTGAAAACGACCTTAATAGTTTAATAAATAAATAACTTAATAAAATATCGTTTTACACACTCTTCGGTTCAACCTGAAAAAAAAAACCCACCCCTATATGACACAAGTTCTCTTTTATCAACCTAATGATACCGCTCTAAAAAGAAAAAAAATAGAGAGAGCTCAGCATCCAAGGTAAGAACCACAAAGAAATGAAAAAAGGTCGACTATATGACTTATATGGTTACTCCTTCAAATGATTAGAAACAAAACGTGTTAGCGTAAAGATGGAAAGTGCTCAACCCACTGAGCAAAACAAAGCTAACTCCACTGGGAAGAATGTATAGGTTTCGCTGATCGAAAGGATCGACATCGGCGCCAACATTGCGACAAAGAAGATGCAGTCGAGCTAAAAGCTTGTAGCGATAAGGGCTGCAGCTATCAGCACCCTCACATTCCAAGGTTTAAATGAGGGGAGAGGGGGCACTTAAGTTCTGGAAAGTGGTCGTTTAGAGGCGGCTCTTAGAAGTGGTCTGGTTTCTTTCAAAGAAACTNAAATAAATTCCTCTCAGGCTATTTTATTTTTATTTTTAAGTATTCTTTCAATGAAATGCCATTCACAAGATTCTCTAAAAACGAATCGTAAGATTTATTACCATTTATAAGGTGGTAATAGCGAGATGATTTTGAAAGCGTTCCAACTACTTAGACGGAATGAATGAATGAATGATTGCAATCGAGATAACCCAAGTTTTAACGTTTACACTTCAGTTTTATTTATCCTAAGGGCATGGGTTAGCACCAAAAAACATTGTAAAATGAGTTAAAAGAAGTTTTTCTATAATTTTGGTATGTGTAAACCCAGAGGTAGGCCTACGTTAAGAATTTCAGACGATCCTTGGCGCACCAATGAGTTTTATTAATAATACACTATGGTTTACGATTTAGTCTAAACAGTTAACAGTCACAGAGATTGGCATAGTCATACTTGCTCTATGGCATTAGGAGCTCATAGGTTCATTGCCCCACTTACAAAAGTACGCCACCTATCCCTATCTTGAGCTAGTTCTATCCAGTCCACCTCATTCACATTTTCAAACATCCTAAATTTATCCAAATCATGTGAGATGAGAGGCCATATTTCACTAACACTAAGAACAACCTGAGAAGTTTTTATTTTATATAGTCTGAGTTCTACATTTCTTGACAACAGGCAAGATTTTAGCAACTTACAATTGTTTTTTTATTAATTTGTTTGATGTATTTAATGTGCGCTTTCTGAACCAATTGATTAGGCCTATACCAACAAACGAAATTTTCTATGAGCGAGAGCGAAAGGGCTTACCAATTTTGCTTAGAAAGGTCGTCACCCGAGAATGCAAGTGTTCTATCTCCAAAATTGTTAAATTTGAGATATTTGGTATTTACCTTTATTTAGAATGCATATGATTGACCTGCGGTGAAATTGAGACTACTACATAATTACTTAAGTGGATACAAACTCGAGTTGTCATCTAATAACATTGGTTTTATACACATGGTCAAACTTCAATATTCTTTTACACAATGTGAAAAATTGGACATAGATCACTTGCATATTCGGGTGACTAGGTATTTTCACATACCTTCCAGGGTTCTATTACATGCCACAATCGACATGGGACCAACGGCTTTACTTCCCCTTTGAATAAAGTTGTTCTAAGGCTTTTTATCGCTCAAGAAAAATCAATCGACCCCTGCTGGGTTTGAACCCACGAATATCAGGTCCATATACGAGCAGCAGTTTCCACCAAGATCACCGAGGTCGTCAGCATCTTACTGACAGAATAGGCTAATATGATGCATCTCCCGACCGTATTATTTACCGAACTTCCACTCTAATATCGTTATTATTCCTAAATATATGGACCCAAAAACCCTACCAAATAATTTGTTGTTCGCAGCAATGTCTAAATTGTCCTCCTCGATCTGTGTTCTATATGTGATGATGTACTTAGTCATCTGAGCGTTCATTTTTAAACCTATTTTCCTTGCTGGACTCTAGTAAAATGTTGCTGGACAAGAGCTACTGGTCACAAAATGGCATCAAACTACAGTCAACTCTGGTTATAATGAACCTCTATGGACTCAGATATTTTGTTCACTATGTCTAACGATCACTAAAACCGATATTTTTTAAAAAAAGATCTGAAAGTAGTGGGTTAGTGACAAGCAAAATAAGAGTTCAAATACAATCGGCTCTTTATTGAAATCTATTAATTGATCTTTTAAAAAATGGTTGTATTATGCTGTTGTTTATTGAATACGATTTTAATTAATATTTTTTTTCAGATCCTTCTCTAGAGTTTGTGCTTTTCACACACTTGATTCCACACTATCCATGCATTCAAAAAACTAAACTGAGTAGAAAAGTCTAATTTTTTTAGTTTTATATACCCTATTGAAGAAAAGGATTAGCTTAGTAAAAACCATTACTAAATGGCCACAGACTGTCATTCATTGTCTTGAATCTCCTGTCATATTAATTCAACTCAGAAAACTGTCTTCCTTTACTTGCAGCAGAGAAATGTATTACAACTTAAGCTAGGTAAATGAGTATAGGGAATATTTAAGCTCAACCATATCCCCCTCTCCCGCCACATTCAGTGATTTCAGTCAAGATTTGTAGTACCTTAATAAGAACACAGGTAGAGAATCGGTATATTCAAGTTTAAAAAAACAAAATATTATGTTTTTAAAGAATTAAGATGTTATAATGACATTTCTTAGTGAAAGTTTCAATTTCTTTGTTCACTAAAACCGAAGTTGAGGGTTCATTATAAACAAATTTTTTAACACACATTGAAATGTATGTGGGTTGTGATCAATGAATTGGGTCACCGTAGCCGAATGTTACCTACAACCGAGTTCACTAAAACCACAGATGACTGTACCTAGACTGAGTGGGTAACCATTTGGCATTGGAAGGCCACATACCAATTCACGGATTTCTCTAAAGGAAGCACACTTCATGTACAGTAAGGTTTGACAAAATACATGCAAACTATGATTGTGCGGCAACAAAGACAGATATAGTGTAAGCTTACATGACATGTGAACGTGTGTGTGTGTGTGTGTGTGTGTGGTATGATTGTGTATTCTATTTTTTTTCTCTCCCTTAGTTAGTTATACTTTCCTCATTTATTTAATTTTAATATGTCTAAAAAGGTACAATTATGTGAGGAATAATGTGGTCAATATTTTACTATTATTATTATTATTATTATTATTATTATTATTATTATTATTATTATTGTACACATATTATAAATTAGTTTTGAAATATCATATTAATAATACATAAGTATTAAATCAACATGCTCCATTACTAAGGGGCTAAGTGCAAGAAAAGACCCGCTTCGGTGGCGCGTGGTCTAACGCGCTACTCTCTTGTTAGACTAGACTGCCGAAGACGGGGAATTCCAGTCGGAAGGACTGAGGGTGGTTTTTCCCCAATGGTTTTCCACTCTTCTTCCACGTAAATGCGGGTCCATTTCCTCTCAATTAAACCAAACCTTCCTAATTCCTAAAACATTGGTGTGATTAGTAAATAGGCGTATAACCCGAACGGGTAGTAATAAATAATAATGATTTAAGAAAAAGCGCTAGTCTTGACTTCACCCCAATTAAGACAATATTATTATTCTCGTTACTATCGATAGATAGAAATCAAGGGCGTATAAAACTAATTTTTCAAGGGGGGGTTCACTAGAAAATGTTACAATACCTTTAATCAATAAAATGATATTTTTTTCGGTTTCACAATAATGTCTCCATACTCCTACAAACTTAACGATCGTAATGTTTTATAGACGATAAAGAACATGAGTAATATTAACTCCCCAACAAGATGATCGCGCGGCGTGTAACTCTTGTTTATGTTTCACTGTGGTGTTTGAGAGTCAAGACACGATCATTATTTTATTTCAATCTATCTTGGAGATTTTTTTTTTCAATCCTCCATATCCCCCCCCAACTCAAAGTTCCCCACTTCCCCTCGACATGTGCGCCGGGTTAAATGAAAACAAACGATTGTTTCTCCAGCCCTCTTTTTTTTTTATCCCCCGTGCGCATGAGGCCATCACGTAATGGCCTCTATAAAACAATCGTGAGTGTTGGGGTAAAGATGGGTTGGGTTGTGGAATGGGGGGGGATTCTTATTTATTTTTTTAGCACCACGTCTTACTACCCGTACTACCCGTTCGGTTTATACGCTTCCGTACTAATTACGCTAATGGGTTTTGGATTAAAAAGGTTATATTTAGAAGAAGTGTACCCGCAATTGCGTGGAGGGTGAGTGGAGAATCATTCTGGTAAAAAAAACTATGTAAGCCTACACCCAACCTAGATTCTAACCTCGATCTCCACATAATCGGCAGTCTAGTCTAAAGGGGAGTAAAAGAGAGGTTCTTGACTCACGATCATATCAAACTACAAATACATGTATTAAGTTAAGCGTCGTTCAATAGTAGCGTCTACCCACATCGGTGGTCTATTGGTCCGGACCAGTGTTTCCCAGACCTTTTTTAATCGCGATCCTAAATATAGTATTTTACTGGCCTGGTGACCCAAATAATAGTTTCTATTTCCTGTTATTCTCATATTAGTGTTTATTGAATTAATTTAAATAGCAAAAATAGAATTATTTCAATAACTTTATAGACAGCTAAACAAAATGTAAAGCATCATTTATAATGAAAATGTGACTTCGTAACAATCTTCAATAAGTGACCAAGTGCTGTTTCATTCTTGGGGAGAGTTCTTTCGAGCTTTCATTTAGTGTCAATAAATGTTACCAACTAAATTGAATCAATTTGAGTAACCTTTTAATCTTACTATATAAAAAACTACACAATATGTTCCCGTGGGAAAAAAAATTGGTGAGTGACAAAAACATAGTTTTTCAGTGACAAGTGACAACCATGATGCTGCATCATTTTGTTGGTGAGCTCTTCGAGTTTGAGAGACATACAAATCATTCTGATGATCTTGATCGTTACAAGACACTAACATCCTTGCTCACAGAGGTAGACTTTAGTGTCAGAAGAGGGAAAATAGCTTTTTCAACTTCCCGAATCAGACTGGACTTGTCCTTGAGCCGAGTCTAAAATTCCGAGGTTTTCAAAACGTTGTTTCGACACTGTCGCTATTGTCGGTATTAAAGTAAGTTTTCATAATGTTTCAATATAATGAAGTAATTGTAATATTTCATCATGTTTGAAGAAAAATTATTTGAGACCTTCCACCGATCTTCAGGAACATCCTTTGCGACCCTCACATTTGGGTCGCGACCCAGGGTTTGGGAACCACTGGTCTAGAGAGTCATTATCGTAATAGATGGCGGATTGTCTGTGACTGGGAAATCGGGATTATATTGTCATCCGGGTGTAATAAGGGTGTGAATTTCTAAATGGGTTACTACTCTACCTCTACGCTAGTACGGGTAAATTTCGTTAAAATTCTACCTTCTTATTAACCGCACCATTAGTGTAACTGTGCGGGTAACCCGAATGGATTACACAAACATATATATTAGATGGGTCGAATCGAGTATTTTAAGAATTAGAATCTTAATTTTATCTTCTAATCTCGAAATTCGAATTCGAATTCGAATCCATCAAAAGAATTATAAACCTAACCTTAGAGGGAAAAGGTATATAAAACAGAAAAATAGAAAATATAGAGTAGAAATAGTAAATAAATGTTAATATTTTTGTTAAAATATATTCATTAAAAGAGCCAGCTTAAAAAAAAATTATCACAGCGTCTTACTACCTGTTCAGGTTATACACATTTGATAACTACTATAATGAGGTAGGGATGAGGAAGGAAGTATTTTACAAGTAATCTACCCTCATTAGCGTGGAAGGAGAGTGGGAAAGCATCTAGGAAAAACGACTCTCAGTAGACCTGACCAGCATTCGAACCCCGATATCCCGTTTGTCTAACACGAGAAGGACACCTTGGACAACCAATTTCAATTACAT
>CABFWB010000539.1:0-19750 GCA_902151455.1 Timema bartmani
TTCATGGAGAAAATAAAAAAAAGTTCATTTGAAAAAATATTTAAAAAGTTGATGCAGAAATAGGGTGAATATTATTTACAATATTCATCAACACTAGTTACTAAAACTGGTTCTGCTCAATACTGTCTCTTCTGCTTCATTCTTCCTAGCCTCACAATAATGCTAGTATACCAATTCTACTTATTTTAAGTTATTAATCCTATAGAAACCAACATCAGCGTCAACCAACTAAGGCGTCAAGCTTGTATAGTTTTGTGTACCGGATATAATATCGGGGCCGGAATATATTCTAGTTGTATCGAGGGTGTTTTTACCTAAATGGTTTCCGAATCTGCTTTCACAAAATATAAACTTTCTCTAAAATCTATCCTTTTAGCCCTAACCTATTATTACCGTTATTATGTCGATAGCTCAAGTGGGTAGCTAGTTACAACATGGGATTAAATTAATATTCTATAATTATATAAATAAAATGAAAATGTGTGTTTCTGTCGTGAGCGTTGCGCGATATCTACCATGGGCAGAGATATAAATTTTAAATATTAGTAACCCCTGTTCACGAAAATGTGCACCTTGAAACTAGAATTTTGAAATTATTACTATAATTTTTTTAATTAATTAAAAACAGAAAAATACATTAATATTGACACCACGAGAAAGCTTGACTACTATATTTTATTCATTGTATAATGTAGCTTTCTGGTCATGGAATTTGGGTTGCCATGGAAACTAAAAAGAAGTGTTTGGTATCACAACAAACTCTTCTGATCATGTCGCCATGATAATTATTATATTAATTTGTTAAATGTTGTGATTAATTTCTAATATAAAGCTTTTATGTTTTAATACTTTTTTACATGTACAGATTTTTACCCCTTACTCTTTACCGTCTATCCTTTGAACTTTTACCCTTTTTACTCTACATTCTTTATAAACTAAGCCATTTATACCCTACACCCTTTATTTATATACCGCTTATACCCCTTTTACAACTCTTTAAATATTTTACCCTAAAATATTTATCTGGGGTAAGGCCAGGTAATTGATGTAAAATGGGATAAAAGAGCAAAAAGTCCAAAATAGGTAAAAATGATAAAAGTAAATTTAATCAAAAGGACAATAAGACCAAAAGGCAGAAATTGAAAGAAAAAAAAAATATCAAAATGTAAAAAGGGTACATTTGAGCAAATATTATAAAAAGAGCAAAAGGGTAACAATGGTAAAAAGGGCAAGAAGTAAATCATAAATGAATAAAAAAAGGTGAAAGGTTAAAAGGGGTAAAATAAATAAAAAAGTGGGAAAATATTAAAAAACGGCGAAAAGGGAAAAAGGGTAGTAATGGTAAAAATAGTAAAAAGTAAACCCAATCAAAAAGCTCAATAAGGGCCAAAGGGCAAAAATTATAAAAAGAGCAAAAAGTAAATCATAAAAAATAAAAGTTAATAGAATTTAAAAGGAATGAAATAAATAAAAAAGCATAAAGTTTAAAAAACCGCAAAAGAGGCAACATTGGTAAAAAGAGAAACAAATGGTAACAGGTAAACGGGGTAAAAATTGTACGCTGGGTGGAAATGGTAAAGAGTGTAAAAAGGGTAAAATAGTTATTTCTTTAGGTAAAAAGGGTAAAATGATTTAAAAAGTTGTAAAAAGTGTGGAAAGTGTAAAAAGGATAAAATGGGTAAAATTGATAAAAATGTTAAACGGGGTTTAAAGGTTAAATGGGGTTCATGTAAAAATATCTTAAGATAATTTATATTGGATTAAATTACAATCCTTTAACTACCAATTATTATCTATACTGTGACACTCGTCTATCTTTTCTAATAAAACCAACAAGCAAGGGTTCAAAGTATTGTGTATAGATAAGTAATAATTTATATTCAAAATAAATGTCAACCTTTTGGATTACTTACTGATTATATTTTTATTTTAACATTGTGTATTAGATAGCCTAATTTCAGGTTTTTAAAGATTTGGTTAGAGCATACCCTGTAGTTTATTTTATATATTATAAGTAACAAAGATAATTTATAGATTACCGTAAGAAGAACGGGTACACCAGCTAGCCCAAAAATAAAATAAATATGTATTATCTTGTAATTACAAAACATATAATCTATCGATAAATGGAGATAAAATTGATTTCTGGACTAATACTTTTATGATTAGAATGGGGACTTGTTCAATATTTTGATGTTTTGGTAATATTATTTTCCCTTTCCTTATGCTTATTCTATTGAGATATATAATAATCCTCTCAAACACACTGTTCCTATGCTAGCTGTTTATAAGAGCTATTTATAAATCTACTTATACATTTAATTCTATGTACTGCCCCTTGGAGATAATTGCGGGTAGCCCTGAAAACCAATGATTTGCTAACGTCCCTGTGAGGTAAATTGAAAGTTACCCTAAATCCTAATAACTGAAATTATGATATTGCATAGAGCTATGATATACCCTACACACCACGCTTGGTTTTTACTCGATAAGGTTACTGTGATCTTCCCTACGGACACACTAATCTTATTTACCCGAGCTACAATAGGTATCTAGTAACTCTTTACATTGCCACCGACTCACCTGCCCACACATAAGCCCTATATACACTAATAGAATTGTATAGGTAATTGTGAGTAACTTTATAATACTCTTATCTTAATTGCATGTGCAGTTTATTGTGTGTAGCCTGCACACAGCCTTACTATTATTTGTTACACTCGCTTATGTAGGTAGTTGTCAATTCATAGATTATCCCATTATCAATGCTCCCACAGGTAGGATGCAAGTCCATACAACAGCCCATGATTCTTGCCCATATTGGTAATTGCAAGTCCATACAACAGCCCATGATTCTTGCCCATATTGGTAATTACAAGTCCATACAGTATCGCCTGATACTTGCCCATTCAGTTAAATATAGTTCCATAAAACCTCCCCTGTATGTACCTCTTTCTCTTATGCTGCACTGTTCTGACCTGTTCCTTCTGGCCTGCGTCTCAATGATAGACCTAGCTAGGACAATTGTCCACATCTTTTGTTCCTCCAATATGTGCGCCTCTCCCTCGCTACATTTCTCTGTTCCGTCCTGCCCTGTGTCTCATCGTGCGTTTAAGTAGATGATAGTATTCTAGAAAAGGTCTAAAGGGTGAAAAGAAATAATGTCCGAGTCTACTATCGACTTGAACCTTGGTCACCAAAGCCAGAACTAGTAATGCAAACTATGTACCACTAAGAACTATCTATTGGCTGAAATATATTTCTATTTTGTTGGTGAAACGGGCGTTATTAAGTTGAACATTAGTTGGGTAGCTCATTTTTAGAAACTTAAACATAAACTTCTTATCAAATACTATTAAACCGCATTGGTGGGCCCTAGGGATAAAGGAATCTAGTCTTGCCTGATTTTATACTGATGGGGGATGTTTGGGTTCAAATACCAGTTGGGCACACTTATGGGTTTTACGTGAATAATTTTACAACATATCTCCACAGTAATGTGGGTGTAAACTTCCTTTAAATTCTACCTTCACTAATCCCTACCATAATAGAGTAAATATTCGAGTAGACAGGACGGGTAGTGAAACAAAAAGCACCAAATAAAGCACATTGAGTATTATAAGCCGGGCTTGAACGATTGTAATTGGAAATATTTAGGTAAAAGTAAAATAATAAAAGTACAAAAATATTCTCTTCGTAAAAGGATTGAAAACAAATTTTAGAAAACCCTTATAGCATGTGTAATTGCTTGGAGTATTTAACGTTAACTTTCCTAACATAATACTTTTGTCAGCATACGACTTAAGAAATAAGTTAATTCTATAACAGACCCAACACCCAGTTCTGCGACCATTATTTCATCATTGTCAAAGAAGAGGCACCAATTTTTAAAAAACTACACATTCTTTCGGCAATGCCAAAAATCGACCCTGGACCTTTAGTTTAGTAAATAGACAAACTACGGAGTGTTGTAAAGTGTCAGACAGCTCCCTTATTAAATCGGATTGGCTACGAACCTCACCCTCCCGAGTGCTAGTGGTGACGTATGAAGCAAGTGTTGGATGGAAGAGCAGGTGGTCCACCTGTCATGCCCGCCATGAGGGCAACGTGGCCCTCGCCAGCAGGCGCCATCAGGAGTCAGGTGCAAGTCAAGGTCACTGCTGACCGGCTCGGCCACTCTCTGAGGCTATTAGCGCTTGAGACTACACCTAGATTTATACCTCGTGTCTACTTGCAGTGGGAGTATACTAAATACTGACCCTGCTGGGACTTGAACCAGAGGGTCTAAGAGTTGGGGACTAGGCCTAATATCTCGCCTTCTCTTGCAGTGTGTGGAAACTAAATATCAACCTTGCTGGGATTTGAACCAGAGGCTCTAAGAGTTGGGAACTTATGCCTCGCCTTCTCTTGCAGTGTGTGAAAACTAAATACCAACCTTTCTGGGATTTGAACCAGAGGCTCTAAGAGTTGGGGACTCATGCCTCGCCTTCTCTTGTAGTGTGTGGAAACTAAATATCAACCTTGCTGGGATTTGAACCAGAGGTTCTAAGAGTTGGGTACTAATATCTCGCCTTCTCTTGCAGTGTGTGGAAACTAAATACCAACCTTTCTGGGATTTGAACCAGAGGTTCTAAGAGTTGGGTACCAATACCTCGCCTTCTCTTGCAGTGTGTGGAAACTAAATACCAACCTTGCTGGGATTTTAACCAGAGGCTCTAAGAGTTGGGGACTCGTACCTCACCTTCTCTCGCAGTGGGTGGCGACTAAATGCCAACTTGGCCAGGACTCGAACCAGAGGGTCTAAGAGTTGGGGTAAAAACATATTAGTTTAGTTGTGCTGGGTTCAATTAATATTTAGAGACAAAAAAGCACTATGCTGCATCCAAGGTTTAAGAAGGCCACGCTCAGAAGATTTTGTCAGTTAAACTGTTATGTCATGCCACCTTTAAAAAAGTACGTATGTGGGCCACTATGGAAGGTGACCTTTGACGATTACATACATATCCAGCTCAGTATCTCCAAATACATACCTGTCAATCCATAAATTGAATAAATCCAGAATAATCTTCCTCTAACAGTTTTTTAAATATACAAAGGCCTTTAGATAAAAAATAGTTGTAAAAATGTTTCTAAAGACTTCCATCCAGCTTTTAAATATGTCATTTTGTTAACAAATAGGAAAAAGCCTGGTTATATTTCTGGCTTAATTGATATGTTAGAACTTAAGTTGCAATTAAACAAACAATGAAAAGCATAATGCATGAAACTGGGCTTCATAAAAACATGGTCTAATGACAAAAGGTAAAAAATCTATTTCCATAGTAGTGGCTTGTTTTGTTGGTATTTGCCATGAAAGGTTGGTCATTCAAACAGTAATTAATGTACGATTTTTAGGACCTGGGATTGGTTTAATTAAGTACCGAATAAATTACGGGAACCTTTTTGTGATGTGTATGGGATGATATAGATAAATTAATGTGAGGGTTGCTTAGGGTTGTCTGAAATAACGAAGTAGACCAAAATGTATTTAGTTTGAGTAATCACAGTTTCAAATACAATGTTAAGTTCAAAATAATAATCTATTCATAGACTATAATAAAGCTATAAATCTGTCTATATTTGATTGTCTGTTTATCTGTTTGTTTGTTTGTTTGTTTGTTTGTTGCCAGTAAACTCAAAAAGTACTCATCGAATTGGGATGGGACTTTATTCTGTTGTATTCCTTATTTTTCAGGAAACAGGACAAGCTTTGTACAATCACGCTATCTTTTCAGCGAGCGAAGCAGTGTCGATAAATCCAGGCGTAAGTAGTAAAACTACATCGTGGTCGCTTGAAGCTGGTATAAAGAATGGCACTTGATTTGGCCAGTTGAAGTAGGGAGGGGACGATATTCGTGGGGGTTTTTCTTCCGGAAATCTCAGTTAGCACATAAAGCACTGGTCTCGAGTAAGTTTGATTATTTTTCAGCATTTATAATTCTCAGTTGTGTTGAATACATTTACGCTACCAATAATATTCTTGCTTACTGTTTGATACTAGGCCATAATCAAAATTTTGTTGAGTATGATAGAGCGTTCATTGACGAGCGCATCTTTCAATTAACTTCATATGAGTTTCTTGGATATCAATTTAAAAATATTTACTTTGGTGTTCATTGTTTGACTATATTTGAGTCTTAGCTTTAGCTACTTTTTAATTTTTTTTATAGTTTTGCGTGTAGATTAAGTATATATATATATATACATTTATTTCTGTTTCCTGGGTAGTAAATTTAAGCTAATTATTTTGGTGTTCATCGCAACAATGCCTCCACATAAGAGTTATCTCAATACAAGAAATGCCAAAAAATTAGGCAATTTTTTTTGCTGTTCATTGCAACAACGCCTTCACGTGAGCGAGCAAATTTTTATGCAAACACTGAAACAAATTAAACAATATAATTTGGTTTCTTACTAAAGGTAGTCTCTAATGTGTGGTGTCGTTGACATATAAAATATTCCCTTCCCTCGTACATGTCTGAAATGGTGTTTTTGGTAGTTTTGATGATTTGTTGGAAAATAAGTTAGTTTAAACGAACTAAATGCGACGGAATCCACGTGCAGACTCTATTTCATTATAAAAATAAAATTAATATAAGTGTAATTTGATGGTTAATCTTGTAATTTTTTAAACCAAGAAACCTAGAAAATTGAAACTTGGATGAACTTATGAGAAGTTGAAGGTGTTTGCCATGGTCATATTTTTTAATTTAAGACATTTATGATTCTGGCACATTAAACCACGTGATCCCTGAGGGCTCACGTCAGTCAGCCTAAAATCATTTGGCCTAAGCCTTAGGCCAACCTAATTTCTCCAAAGTTAATTTTTAGGCTAAGTGACTCTAGGTCGAATTTATTTAGACCAACTGACTTTTTATTTAGTTAAATTTTAGACCAAATAACTTTAGGCCAATAAACTTTAGGCCTACTGACTTTTCATGAAATTATATTTGGGTCATTTATTTAAAGTATATTTATGTGTTATTTCGAAACATTCGGTATAATTTGTTGTGATGCTATTAGAGGGCGACAATTTTCATATTTAATTAAATAGTATTTATAACAATTTTTAAATAACTTTAGTTTTCTTTAAAGCTACTACAGGAAAAAGGTCTTATCTACGATAGTCATACATTGAAGCCATAAAGCGCTAGGATTGTCACATAACAACTCAGTATTAACTAAACAAATCCACACTAGTGGGCACGTAGGTAAAGGCATCAGTCTCTCCTCATATTGTGTTCCGGTGAAGGAGGGTCAGCGTTTTGAAACCCATATGGATATGCTTAACTGGTTTATTTAAATGATTTTCCATTTTTTCCCTACCCAAATATGTGTACATTTTATCTAAACTCTAACTTTCTCACCCTTATCTCAATTATAAAAATATGTGAATATCCCAGGCGAGTAATAAGACGCGGAGCAGAAAAACCAAAAGCAATTGCTTTGTTTTTTTCTTTCCCGTTTTAATAGAATGTTCCACTCACTTAAAAGTTTAATTGCCTGAAAACGGAGTAACCTCCTAATGGTGATTGGAGAAACTACAAGCCGGTCATGTCATATCTCCAACAATTACTAACTGTTCCTCGTTTTCCTCAAGTGTTCCAAGTCAAAACAATCTCGTGGCTGCGCTACATAAAGAATCAAATTAAACCTGACTTTAAATGGACATTCGAGATGGATTTAATAAAAAAAAAAGAAGATAAAATTAGGCGAGACCTGGACTAAAATGTCTAGAAACGGGAAGTGAGAAAAGTTCATTGCTGAAGCGATAATTGAGTATTTGAACTCATTCAAACGTTGGGGTTAGGGGGGGAGGTGTTGCTCATTTAACCAAAAACTAATTAAAGAACAATTTTTTTTTTGACATGGCTTCTTGTGAGTTCGTTCGTCTTAGGATTGATTGTTTTGGAGCGGGTTCAATTGGTTTTTCTTTTACTTAAAATAGGTTATGCACACTTCCCCATGTATAGGGTCATTCGCATGAGGAACATTCAATTTACGACAAAAAAAATATCATCTAGGATACAGTCCAATTTTCATAGGAAGAGCCTTATCTGACAGCTGGAAAAGCTCAATTTTCACGTATTCATACAACAATTAATAATATCTGCAGATGTCACTTTTGACAGATACAGTATTAATACCTTTGATAAATACTTATAGATTGTAAAATGTGATCAATTCTGGCCGCAAAAATATATATATTTTTATTTTCTCTAAGTCCTTTCTTATGAAAATGGGATCATAGCAGTGAAAGCAGAGTGGTCTTATGTCTCATGAAATTGTGCAATATTTTAGTAACTAATTCGATGAAGGAACCTACATTTGAATAATGATGGCAACTATTACAAAATCGCGAGTGACATAGCTACTGCTGGGAATTTTTAAGTTCATTGTTTTAATGTTACCAACAAACATAAAGTTCCTTACAGAAAATGGTTTTTGTATGTACGGTTCACTCAATTTTCATAGGACGAGTCTTTTAGAAAACACCAACATATTTATTTGTAGCAATTATTGATAGCATTATAATATAAATCATCATAGTGTTAATGTTATTTATATGTATTGATATAGCTATCAAAAGCTATGGCTGGAGCTCATGTGACCTGAGGTATAAATACATGGAAGTAAATATAGTAACTCTTCTAGCGTTTTTCCAAAATATATATCTTGTTCTACTTATATCTGAAAGACAAAGACATAACTGTTCCATTTTTTAATGTAAGACAATTTGTATCTGATTTGCGCATGCTTCTGTACTTAAACATCGCTGAAATCGAGGACCTGTGTTAATACACAACTACCAGTATTTAATGATAGTAAGGAGCCGTCCTTAAATTTTGTAAGGGTTTTGGGAAAGTGGGGGGGGTTTCAGTATTTTATTACGTTTTCTTACGAGAGGAGAGGGGGCGGGTGTCAGGATCCATACTAAATCAGATTTTTTTATCAATGTTATGGTGAGATAAAATCTTAAAATCAATATAAATACAATAAAATTTAATTTATTTTACATTAACTCTTAATGTGTTACTCCTAATTTTATTGCGATTAGAGTAATATGAAATTTCGTACCACACGTTTGTTTACTAATCCTTATGTCTTAAAATAGCTAACCATAAGATTAAAATAATATAGTTTACAAAATAAAATAAAAAGTAAAATAGAAGGGGGAGGAGGTCTACTGGAAATCTTACGATCTTTTACAGAAAAAAACCCTTGCAGAACTTAAGGACAGTGTCTTAGTTGTTTTTATAATAGTCGCTATGATTGCTGGTCGTTCTCACTGTAACAGTCGATTTGTAATTAATCAACTATTGAAATAATCATGTAAACGTCAGCAATATGTCCAAGGTATATATTGTTTGACTCACATTGTATTGGGTAATCCAAAATTGGGAGGTTAAGATGCGTTTGAGTAGATTTTCCCCATGGTTTTCTCACACTCTTTCGATGCTAAATAGGGTGAGTTTTATCTGATACAATGTTTTTATGTTCGTATCTGTTGACACTTGGATCCATGTCAAGTTTAATTAACATGTCTGTTTTCGAATCTCACTGAGTGTTCTGACTGTGTTTATTCCATAGTGGTTCAACACACTGTCTTCACGCAAGTGTAGGTACAGTACATTTAAGATAAATTCTACTATCATCATCTCTACCTTAGCGTAGGGACTGAATAAAGTCGATAATGAGCTTGGTATGGAAAATAAAATAATTACTATAAATGGCTCAAATAAGAGTCAAATACAATTTAACTCTGGTTTTTTTTAGCATCACCGCATCTAACTAACCGTTCGGGCAGTACGCTTATGTATCAATTACGCCAATAGTTTTAGGGATAGGCCAGATTATATTTCAAGGAAGTGCTTCTTCATTTGTGGGGAGGGAGAGTGGAAAACCAATTTGGTAAAAACTATCCTCAGTAAACCTTTATGAGATTCGAACCTGAATCTCCCCATCATCGGCAGTATAGTATACTGGAGAGAGTAGTGAGTTAGACCATGCGGCCAACAAAACGGGTCTTAATTCTGTTTATAGCGCATGTGCGACAAAGTTAGGGCTTCCTGACTAGATTCCAGGCATGGCCAATATATTATCATTGGTTAGTTTTTGATAGGACTATACGTTGCGTCTATTTTGTTATTTGTTTAGTCTGAAGGGTGTACGTTAATATATTTATTTGGTTTCAAATGTCCATGTAAATGCCAAATTTACAAGTCACATGATGAACAAGAACAAACACCCTCACATGGTTAAATACGGCTTTAAACATCTTAAAATAAAAACTGAATGCAGTTTCATTAAGATAGAGAAATATATTATGTAGTATTTAAGATAGCTTTAGTAAATGTATTATTATAATAATTAAGATACCCACAATTTCACATTCTTTGATACACTCTATATTTTATTATTACCGATTTATTAGTCTTACTATTAATACATCCTATATTAAAATTGTTTGAAAATTAATCGGTATTTTAGACAAATTACCAAATAAATTTGAATTTTCAAATTAAAGACCAATTACTTTTATTTTAGTGACATATAGCCATTTACGAGGTGCAATAAGCTTGTCCAATATCTACCCAAGTTAGTATCCTAATCCTACTTTAGAATGTACTTCTGTGGCTAGAGAGATGGAATGTATTGTGTTTATAATGTCGGATTATCGAAGAACTGTTATTAGGTTGAAAGGGCAGAGATTTGTGGAAGATAACATTTAATCACGTCAGTGGGGCCGACCTAGGTAATTATTTACTATACTTTGGTACTGAACAAGGCTGGGGTTTGATGTACAGTACAACTAGGCCTACGGTTAAACTTTATTCGGAAGGGGCCTTATCTGACTGCAGGAGAAATTACAAGATCTACTTTCACATATTCGTACGCCAAGTATTGGGATTTTCAGCTGTCACTTGCCAATATCTATAAAAATAACTAATTAAATATTAAAATGTTACTAATTTTGGCCACAAAAGTGTATGTTTGTATTTTCTAAAAATAACTTATTATACTAATTGGACTTCAAACTCCGTTTACCTTGAAAGGTAAAGTTCTCTTGAAGGTCGATACTATTGACCTAACTTATAAGGTCAGGGTGGTCCAACTCTTTTCATCCCATGGGCTATCATTATCAGTTTGCATTGTGGGCTGAAGATATATTTAGTAGCCCCATCAACATAATAGAGGACTACAAACAACACCTAATAAACAATTATTTCCAATACTTATAATAAATTGTATTTTGGTTAGTAGAACCTTTCAAATTTTACATCTAAAATACATAGCTTGTTAATCCCCCAAAAATGTATTATGAAAATTATGCACGCACACACACTTTCACAAAACAACTTAGCAATACAAATATATATTAATAAAATAGATTTATAATAAAAGGTAATCATGACATTTTAAAATAAATATTTATAATTGATTCATTAGCTATTTCACATCTGTAACCGAGGGCTTTCCTTTAATTTTCCTTCAGGATATTGTGGAGGCTACATTTTCAGTTAACGCGCACGCCAGTTGGACCCCACTGAGGCAATCTATTGTATGAATGTGCAAAATAAAGGCCGAACCCATCACCCGAGTTCAGTGTTGTTTCTTTCTGTTCTGCTCCAGGCCAATTCACACAGAATGCTAAGCTAAGCTAAGATTTGCTCTGCTAACTCTTTAGAAAAATAGCGGACTATGTATTTAAATATGTTGGTTCACACAGAAAGCTAGGCTATGCTAAGCTAAGCTATGCTAAGTAAAATTCTATTTAGGTTTTATATTTAATAAAGGTTTTTATATTAAAGTAGAAGCGTTAATTGGACAAGTCAAACCTCAACCCCCTAAATTTTCTTCATCTTCCAAAACAACTGCTAACAGCAGAATATTTTCTTCCTCAGTACTATCATCTGAACTCAAACAAGACATTTTGGAGAACGCCATCATAGCTAAACTTCACTGGAGCAGACTAGAAAGAAAAAACACTGAATAATTCTGGAATGAAAAGAGGGGCCATTGCTTAGCTCAGCTTAGCATTCTGTGTGTATCGGCCTTTAAGCCTGTCTAATTTCTGAATAAGCGGAGGGTGCAGGCGGGTACACATAGTAGAGTAACTTAAGCTTAGATCAAGGTATTTTAACCACTTCTTTTACCCATAAAAACTGTATAAGTGCTCTTATTTCAACATTACCCACTCGCCTTGGTGGCATAGTTAGCTAGCGCGTTATTCGTGTTGAGCTAGACTGCCTAGGACAGGAATATCGAGGTTAAAACCTCGGTTGGGTGAACTGGGGGATTGGGGGTACCTAAATGGCTTTCCACTCTCCCTCCACACAAATGCGTGCTCACGTCTTCTAAATTCTACCTCATAAATTCCAAATCCATTAGGGTTATTAGTACTTAAACGTATTACCCGAACGGGTTGTAAGAAGCGGGACTAGACAAAAATATTTATCCACTTACTTAGGCTGTAAAACTAAGTTATAAGCTTCAGTTATGCGATATAATAGCACATTTTATCGTCTGGTAGTCCGACACCTTAGCTCAGTCGGTACATAATCTGTTGTGATCAACATTGATAGCATGCTACTATATTATTGGTGCTGTTTTAAAGGTATTGATAATATCTATTAAAAGTGACAGTTGCAGATCCCATGAATTGACGTATGAATACGTAAAATTAGATCCAGTAACTTTTCTAGCAGTCAGATAAAGCTCTTCTTGTGAAAATTCAACTGCATAATAGTTCGTATTCTAATTGTGTTTAAGCTGGTTCTAATACTAACCTATTCAATCGCATATCTCCTGGCATGTCGTGATTAATATATGGAGTTAGTTTGTAAGTCGAGGGTAGGTGGGTTGTCGGCGGTCGTGAATGCGGCGATGTCCCGCGGTCCAGGGAGGCTGGATGCAGCGCGAGACGAGACGAGATGACAGCAAAGGGAAGGTGTGACTAATGTGATCCATCAGGTGAAGTGATGTTGTGACAGGAGGAACCCGTTACAACCCCGAGATATCATACATAAACATGAGCCCGCCGGAAGTGAGACACGCAAGGAGGGGAGAGGGTGCTGTAATTAGGGATCTGGGATCGAACTCTTCCCACTACAACTTACTAGCAGCCCACTTCAGAGGCGGAATGGTCAAAGCTTTAAGGCGTCACTCTCGTGTTATACCGGCTTGATGATGATGGCAAGATCGGGGCTCTAATCTCGGTCGGGTCTACCGAGGGTGTTTTTTTTCCTAAATAGCTTCATACGCTCCTAACCCCCCCAATATTAGGTAGATGACCTCTAAAATACATCCTCCTCAACCCTATCCCGTTAGTATATGATCATGAATGAGTATAACTTGAACAGGTATTAAGATGTGGTGCTAAAACAAAGCCTGATAATAAGGTAAAACGTGATTCGTTGGTTGAATGGTTTAAGGCGGCGGTTTTCAACTGGTGGAACCGCGGAATGTTCAGAAGGTGTGCTGCGGGATTTAGGGGAAAGATAAAAATAAGTGAGGAAATAATTTGTGGAATACAAATAAATCTTTTTGAATCCATGATCAACATTATTTTAAAAAATAACAAATTATTAGAACTTACCCGCCTCGGTGGCGTAGTTGGCTAACGCGCTAGTCGTGTGGAGCTCGACTGCCGAGGACGGGGAGATCGAGGTTCGAATCTCGGTTGGGTGAACTGGGGGTGGTTTTTCCTAAATGGTTTTCCACTCTCCCTTCACGCAAATGCGGGTTCACTTCCTCTAAATTCAACCTTCCCAATTCCTAATCCATTAGCGTAATTAATACTTAAGCGTATAACCCGAACGGGTAGTAAGACGCGGGGCTAATAATAATTAGAACTTTAGTCATTGATCTTCTAAACATATTCTCAATACTCCTTTTACTTTACAGGTAGATAAAGTATTGTGATCGTCAAAAAAATCGAGCTCGAGATTTTGATGAATGTCAACGTTTCATCATTACCCCCCGAACACTAAAAAATGTTTTTTGCAACATTAATGCAAATCTTATTTCAATGTGTATGCAGGAATTCTCTCAACGTAAATGCCAGTAGAATTCTTCCTTATACCTTCCCATAAATTAAGCTGTTGTCCGCACCGATGGTCACATGGTCCTTGGCGTAAGTCTGTCTCTAGCCTAGTTTGCTGTTAAAAAGGAGTTTGGGGGTTTGAATCTTGGTCGGATGTAATAGGAGTTTTTCCTTATGTGTTTTCATCCATTTTTCACACTAGAGATTAAATTTATTTCAACACTAAATTTTAAATAAACCCATTAATAACAACAGTTTTAAAAGCAGTAATACAACTAATTTAAAGGCTTTTTTAGCGTCTGTTACAAGCATTACTAGACTAGAAAATCCTGATCTTCTATTGGCAGCAGTGGATATGATGATTTATGTGGTGCCACACATATAACCCAGGAATAACTCCTATCATTCCCCATGTGATTAAAATACGGCTCTTTTAATCATTATTTGTAGTAAATATCTACATTTTAGTGTATCATTGTGTTTTTGTCAACACAACAAATATTCCCCCAGAATGATTATTTATTTCAAAATTAAGACGGGGACATTTTAAATAGCATGAAATTTGGAGATTTCTTATGGTTTTATCGCATAGGCCGCAATGAATAAAATACGAGCTCATTTTAATTTGTTAACGTAGAGAACAAAATAAAAACCCAAACCAATTACACCCACATTACTTCATTCCTTTTTCAGCTCATAACTGTCTACGATTATAATACTCTCTCGGGCACAGCTTTTAAATGCTTTTAATGAGCGTTAGCCGAATATGTGTGTGTGTGTGTGTGTGTGTGTGTGTGCGCGCGTGTAAGGTCCTGTTGCTTCATTAAAAAACCAGCAACTATTTGAAAAGGACAATAGAGCGGCATGGCCAGATAGCTGAGTCCTAGTTAGGTGTGTCGAGAATATGCCATGATTACGATAAACTTAACGTCCACGTAACGTAACGTTCATTTAACTTTCACGTAACGTTCAATCAGTGTAAAAGAAAACTAGTGCATGATCAGGGATCGTACAACGCAACGTAATAACTCGAGAAAAGCACAGATAATGAATATGGACTGTTTGAAAACCAATAATTGTTCACTAAAATGATACCCAAGCATTTGGGGATTTTTAAGATGCAGGTATTTGCAATAGAAGCTTACTAGATTTACAAAACAGTGCAACAAGAGGCTAAAGCTTGATTCACACGTTCGCTGAAAATAGAAAGCAGAATCTGCCTCAGTTCCCCAGCAATTCACACGCTGTAAGTTGACCCATAATTAACTACAACGCGAACTTAAACACCTGATTATTAACATATGTTATTTTCTAGTGGATAAACATATCATTTAGATCATTCTCCCGATGGATGATTTCAAATTAAAATGTTGTGTCGTGGCGCAATTCAACATATCAATACAAACGCTTTACATTAACGGGTTATTTCAAATCTCCTCAAAAAGGCCAAAGAAGCTGTCTGTTCACTTCTGGGTGTACAGCACATGCTTTGTCAAGTGCCCATGCGCACTGATTTGAGATGGCTGGTTCTGAGATTTGATTAGTTCTCCTCTGCAGAACATCTCAGGTGGAGCAGAAAAAGTAGAGATGAGTTGAACTTTAGCGAAACAGCTCGCGCCGATGAGGCAGAAATCTTGTAATTGGCTTAGAGCTCGTCACGTGACCACGTTTATGTTCTGCTCTAGTTTTTCGATGAACGTATGAATCCACAGTAAGACGTTTTATGGTTTGTGAGACGCGAACAAACTAAACCAAAGGAGTTGGTGGCTGCAAACTATATATAATCAAACAAATGACGTACTAAATACAAAATAGCCATGTTGAGGTGGCTCGCAACATGATTAGCTAGCTATAACACGTGGGACCTTCACTTAAAGTTCACGTACGGTGAAAGTTCTTCCCTGGACAACTCTTAAGTTAAGTGAACGTTACACGAATGTTTAGTTGATCGCGAATCCAGCGCTATCGAAAGTTTTGGCGACAGTGGTGACCACACTAATCCTATGACGATTTATTTGAAGGGTTTAAGCAATCCGAAAACATTGAGAAAAGTTTTTCTTGTCCCCATCTAGGTGATGCAATTATATGTAAGTAATCCAAAAAGTCAAAACCCAGCCTCGGTGGTTAAATAGAAACCGAATGCAGTATTATTTCTGATATCAACTTCTGAATTAGTCTTTATTATAAATTATCTACTATCGGAATTTATTCATTAGGGAGGGTGTTAAATGAATAAGGGTTCAGAACGTTAGGATTTTGTAGTACTAATTAAAATGAGTTAAAATGCCATAGTAAACATAGCTCCACAAACAAACTCACACAGATGTAGAGACCATCTTGTATTTCAGTAGTAACAAAAACTAGGATAAGAAATTAAATATTATTTGGGTTTATACGAGTATGTCCCAGATTTTTATCTTATCATTATTAAAAAAGTAGTTTTACACGTTTTACTTCAATTTCCTCATAAATTACATATCTTCAAATCAGAATGTTGCATGCTCTTTGAAAAATCACTGGCTTTGTTTGAATAGATTGATAAGCGTTTTCAACTCCCTGTTTTGGGATAAATAATTTAATAGAGATGAATACACCTAACTCGTTCAGTATCCTCAAACAAAAAATCTGCAAGGAATTAATGTTAGGGACTGGGAGGTTGGGGGCTGCTGCAGGGGAAAGGGGGGCATGGGACGGGACCTCCTTGACCTTTCATTGCCTGTATCTCTGTCTGAGTTGGTTTGCGAGCCTAGGTTTACTAAGACTTTCTTTCTCATTTTAATGAGTCACATAATGATGAGTTACATACCCTATACTCACCACAAGACATTGTTAGGATAATAAAATCTCACAGACTATGGTGGTAAAGACATGCAGCACAAATGGAAGGATTTAGAACCATGTTCGGGGTACTGACTGGCTAACCCAATGGGAAAAGAATTGGGAAAACCCAAACGTAGATGGGACATGCGTCCATGGAATCTGTGGTCAGGCCTTTTTCTGTGGGATGTACGTCAGTGGTATTTGTGGTTTCAGCAAGTTTTTCCAAGGATGGATCCATCGTCAAGATGATATGATAAGCCACCTATTTTTAACATGCTTAGGTGGAATCAGGGACAAGACACCACACATTTTGAATATTATTTGAGTGTCCGTGTCGTCTTTATATTTTCGCGCAAGGACAAGCTTTTTGATTTCCCACCATAAACCCTTATAATGTCAAATTCTAGGATTGAGGTTGGGTTGGCTTACATAGGTTTGTTTAGGTTAGTTCAAGTTAGGTTATTTTAGGTTAGGTTAGGGGAAAAGAAAGCACCAAAATGAAGCATTTAAACGCTAGTGCATTGTCATGATCGAATACCAGGTCCTAGATAAAAATAACGTTCCAATATATAATCCGTATTAAAACTTGCTTAGTTTTACAAAATTTAATGTGGTGGACACGAAGCTATTTTCGGTGGCCACAAATCCTTTGAATTGCAAGTCCCAGGGCCACAAGTCCCACGGCCACAAGTCCCACGGCCACAAGTCACACGGCCACAAGTCCCACGGCCACAAGTCTCATGGCCACAAGTCCCACGGCCACAAGTCCCATGGCCACAAGTCCCACGGCCACAAGTCCCACGGCCACAAGTCCCACGGCCACAAGTCCCACGGCCACAAGTCCCACGGCCACAAGTCCCACGGCCACAAGTCCCACGGCCACAAGTCCCATGGCCACAAGTCCCACGGCCACAAGTCCCACGGCCACAAGTCCCACGGCCACAAGTCTCACGACCACAAGTCCCACGTACCCTTAAAAGGTCCATGGGGTTTCTGCCCTTCTAAGGGTCTTTCTACCGGGTTACGATATTTTAGAGAATTGAACTTTTATATGGACGTTACGAAGCATGCCATTCTTAGTTTAAAAAACGAAACTTGGAAGCAACTTAAAAATTGAGTCTGATTTGGATAAAATAAGGAGCTTAAAGTTCTAAAACTAAATTTAAAATAAATTATAAGGAACTCCGCACGGACTTTCTAGCTCTATTTTTTTAAAATGGAGATATTTGCTCAAAACTCTTAATATATGTGAAACGAAATAAAATACACTAGCAAACCCAAGCATAAATTGCGCTATATTTAAGTAAACATTTGACTCTCGGTTTAAAATTCTATAATTTTATTTAAAAAAATAAAGGTCCTCATTTGTATATTTGGACCAATAAAAAGATCGATATTGGGTCCACAAGGGTCAACATTACGTGTTAAAATTTTGACTTCCGGATAAAAATTTCGATGTTTTATAAGAAGTTGCACATCGCATTGTTATTAAATTCCTCATTTATAAATTTTGAGCGATAAAAAATGTAAATATTGACTATTGAGTATAATAGAGATAAATCATTGCTGTACAAACACTTCCCCTAAGAGGTTAAAGGAAAAAGAACAAATTTTCAAGAGACTAACTAATATTTAATTAGTCTATGACATTAAATGATTACGTTAAAACATAAGTTGTATCTGTACAAACAAAGCTCACAAAATTGTATTAATATATTTGCAACTATCTCAGAAACTATTGGTTTAAAAAAAATATATTTCAAATAGAGTTTTTTATTTTTAATAGTGCGACAATTTTGCAATGATAAGTTATCTAGTATCTCCAATAGTTACGGAGATATGAAATTTTCGCTGCTGTAAAGAACCCTAAAAGCCATTTTCATGGTAAAATGAAAATAGCAATTTTGTTTATAATCTTACTCAACGCCTATTCACGAATTTTAAACAAAATCAACATTTTAGAAAACATTCTAAAAAAATCTTCCGTAAGGATTGTAGAATATAGTAAAAGTTAAGACTTAGCTATTATATTAATAATTAAAGATTAATGAGATGTATGGGTTTAAATTGGGTCACAATTAAAGATATTGTGATAATTGAATTATGTTAAACTTTATGAAAAGTTAAGTTACTTGGTATACATATTAATTACAACATGTACTATAATATGAGTCAAATGGGGTAAGCTAATACATAAAATACACATTATTGATTGACATTAATAATAAGTGAAACTATAATCAATTATAATAAAAACAATTAGTTTACTAAAGTACTTAAAATATAGTGTAGAAGTGTGAGTCAATTGAAAATGAACAAATTGAATGATACTATGCACTAGGATTGACCAATTGTTTTGAATGAAGGTAACAAACTGAACACATAATACATTAAAGATAAAGTGTAAAAAGAGTTAAAATATAGAATAAATTTAAAACAAAAGTTAAGATGAGTTACATAAAATTGATGCGTGGTTTGAATTGAAACCTATTCAAACCACGCATCAATCGTTAGAGCCGATTTTGAGAAAAACGTTCTTTTCTCTTTTTGCCTTTAGTAAACTACTCTTAATTTTAGGATTGGATAGATACCCAGACAGATGGCCTTACAAAACCACTTTTTAGGGTTTGGGGGGGTCATAAAAAGTCGACACCCATCAATATCTCGATTTAGATTTATTTTTTTGACGATCGCAATTCCTTACCTTAAGTGTTCAAAGAGTTAAATATATATAAATATATATATAAATATATATATATAAATAAATATATATAAATAAATATATATATAAATATATATATATATATAAATATAAATATATATAAATATATATATATATATATA
>CABFWB010000539.1:24411-41511 GCA_902151455.1 Timema bartmani
TAGATTTTGGTTATGAAAATAACCGTTTGGTTGGTTGTTAAGTTTTGAAGTTTTCTTTTGCTGTTTAATTCAAATTAATTATTAAAAGCAAGAGAACGTTAAAAGTGGCCTTAAATGCTGAAAACAAATATGGCCACTGGATAGAAGCTATGCTGCCGGTGATGACGTAGGGAACTTATTTCAGTTTTTACGGCGAATCGTATCCATACACGGTGTTTACAAAATTTAAACTTAATATTATTTCAAAAACATTTTGTATCTTTTTTACTCTTTATTATCACAAACCATTTATTTATGTTAAAGATATGCGAGGCCAGTTATAAAAATATGAATAACTGAATATAATACTATTAAATGTAAAATTTCATGCTCTATTTAAACTGTAATGGCCACAAGAATTAAAAGAAAAACTAGAATGAATTAACTAGACTTTTTTTTTCTTAAATTAGATTATGTAAAAGAAAATTATACTCTAATCCTTGGGGAAGCATTGTTAAAAGTGATTGATAATATTTTTAGTGATAATAATAGTGACACTTACCAAATAATTATTATTTACAAATATGTTGACAAAAGTTACTTTCAGACAATGTTGGCATTACTGATACCATCTGCTCGCTTCTGCTAGCTGTCATGTAAAACCACAAAAGTGGAAATTCAACTGTACTTGGCGATAAGCGAAATATGTACTGTCACTGACAAATGTTTATATATAATTTTCAGCCCAGTTTCTTGAATAAATATTAAAATACCAGTATTTGTTTTGTTTTTTTGAAGCCACCTAAATCCTGCTTTGGCATGTACTATTAGTGCAGTAACGACTAAACGACGTCTTTGGGTTCAGTGCCAATTACGTTAATGTCCGTTGGACTTCATGGATAATTACACCTTCATATTTTAGGTAGAAAATTTGCATTGTAAACGTTTTCAGCGGCCTAGGTGGTCGTGGGGTCATGGTCAACGTAAGCCATCTCTTTCATTCCAAGAAAAAACATAGCTGTGTTCATCTTATTGGTTAAATTACAAACACGCGGTGGAAATTTTACTCTAATGTTTGCACAAACAAGAGATTGGTTATTATGAAGAGAACATTTCATGTGATTATTTTAATTTTACTCTGATTCCTGGTTGCATATGACACTATCATATTTTTCTATTAAATCTATATTAATAAAATGAAAAGTGTGTTTGTCTGTCGGTAATGAGAATTCCGGGATGTCTACTGCTTGCAGAGGGCTCAAATTTTAATTTAGAAGCCCCTGTACACATACATTAATGTGATTTTGAATTCTTAGTTAGATATGTTGAATGTCTTAAAAACATAGTTGGAAGAAAAAAAATGGAGAGATTTTTTCTGTCGGTTTGAAGAAAAGAAAAGCTTACTTCTGACGGATCACATATTTTTTTATTCAACGATTGAAAAAATGAAAGCCAATCATGTAACAAATATTTATGACTAGACAATGAAAATTTTTAATTTGTTCACCAAAGTTTTTATATTTATTAAAACGAAAAAGTAAACTTATGCACTAGTCTAAATGTGAAGTTTGTGTCACACCAAAAAATATTTCGTTCATTCTGTACAGTAAAATTCTTGATTGCTTTGCCTATTCAGGTTGATTTATCAGATCCCACTGTTTTATTTGGTTTAATCCAATTTCTTTCATCAACAAAATTTTTAAAAATAATTATGAAAGGGCAATACCGCCTTCACTATAGGTTCTGGTTAGCCGCATTTAAATACACTAATGAGGTAAGGGGAAGAAGGCATAGTTTTAAATAAATGTTTCTACCTGTTTTAGAGAGATATTGTAGAACAACATGAGAAAAAACACTCTTAGTACCCCCATCCGAGATCCAATTCCTGACCTACCCGGAAACAGCAAGCAAGAAATCTTTTTTCCACATATATCTCTTAGCTATGTCATATAAATTGAATTGGTTATGTAAACGTTGTATATGGCAAGGAGATAACTATGTTTTATCGTTATGGCTCTGGATGATCTCCAAGTTTATTCCGCAAACCACCTGATGCTAACGTTTTGCATTCAAAATATGTTAGCAATGAGTCATATTTAAGCTTTTAGTAATTATTTGTGCATGCATTTTCATCATTGAACTATTACTATATATTTTACTAAAGTTAGATATATTAATATATTATCTAGGATCAACATAGGTCTACATAATTCGTGTGTGGGCCTGTTTTAGTAAGTGTGTTTATAGTCCAGGAATATTATCGAAAAAAACAGGTAAACCCGGACAAAATTCGGAGAAAGCTGAAAATTTCAGGATCGGTTCAGAATTACATGCTTTACAACATATCAAAAGTCCCCTAAAGTCTGAGGATTGGTTTTTTTAGAAGACCCTAAAGCTCTAAAAGTCCATACATACCTAAAAATTATTTTAAAGCGGGCAAAAATTAGAAGTACGCTAAAAATTTCAGGATAGACTCAGAATTATATACTTAACAACATATAAAAAGTCCCTAAGAGTCCGAGGATTGGCTTTTATAGCAAAAAACTCCAAATTTCAAAAAGTCCATAAGTACTTATACATTATTTTAAGGTCAGAAAAATTCTAAAAAAGCAGAAAATATCAGGATTGACACAGAATTAAATTTTTAACATCATATCAAAAGTCTCTTAAAGTTTGATGCTTGGATTATTTGGTAGAATACCACAAAGCTCAAAAAGTCCATAAGTACCGTACTTATAAATTATTTTAAAGTGGGAAAAAATTAGTGGAACGCTGAAAATTTTAAGATCTACTCAGAGTCACATGCTGTACAACATATCAAAAGTCCCCAAAAGTCCAAGGCTTGGCTTTTTTTTGTAGAAGACCTCAGCGTTCAAAAAGTCCATTTAGTATTTATAAATACTTAAAAATTATTTTTAAGCGGGAAAAATTATAAGAACGCAGAGAATTTCAGGATCGACTCAGAATTATATGGTTTACAACATATCAAAAGCTCCCTAAGTCCTCCTAAGCCCCATCCTCTTCTAGCTCTTAATAAATTCATGACCTCCATCCTCTTCTAGCTCTTAATAAATTCATGACCTCCATCCTCTCCTAGCTCTTAATAAATTCATGACCTCCATCCTCTTCTAGCTCTTAATAAATTCATGACCTCCATCCTATTTCCCCGAAATTATATCCTGGATACGCAGGAGATACCTTGCGAATCTCTCAAGCGTGAAAATAAATCAACAACAGCTATTTAATCGTATTGTGTGTGTATTCCGATCTGGACCTGAGTTAATGCAGCTCTTTTCAAATGAACTAGCACCTAGACCTATGTATTTTTGTTTGACGAAATATCGATGAGGAAGACGAGGAAATCAATCCTCGCCGAAGTATTAGAATCTGTTTCTTCTTGCAAAGAAAATGCACCAAAAGACACAGTGTTTGTTGTAGATGGTGGGTACCTTCTTCATATCATTATTTGGCCGAGACCAGCGACTTATGGGATTATTTGCATGGCATATTCATCTGATATGATGAAACATTTTAAGTGTTCATCAACAGTAATGTTTGATGAGTATTAGGGTCCACCGAACACTAAAGTGGAGGTGCAGAAGCACCAGAGCAGCAAGAAAACCTCAGTAGATTTAGCAAGAGATCTTGACATGGTTGCCACATCCTCTCAGGAAGAGTTTCTATCAAATTGCAAAAGCAAATCACGTTTTATCAAACTTCTAACACCCATCCTATGGAATTGTGTCAATTTCGTTCAGTTAGCAAGAGGAAATTCACATTGTTTTATTGTTTCGAAAGTCATTGATTTATCAGCTGGGCATCATATAACAGTTATAGCAACTGATACAGATATTCTTACCATGCTAGCTGTGCGTGCACTTTCAAGCAGTAAGTTCTCTCTCCTAATTTCCGAAAAAACTGCCAAACCTGATAAAATTCACAATATCGTGGATCTCCAAGAAGATCTAGGTCCTGTAAACAAAACACCCTCCTGTGTACAATGTGTGCAATGATAGGTTGTGATATGACATCTGCCCTTTTCAGAAAAGGAAATAAATTGGCTTTTAACTTTCTCCAAAATGATAAAGAGCTATCCAGGAAAGTGCTGATTTTCAATAATCCTTCTGCTACTCCTAATGAAGTATATTCAGCGGGATAACTGTTATTTTGTTTCTGTATAAAAAAGAAAACTGCAACTCCCTAGACAAGCTGTGTTATAAAATATCTGTACAAACTGTAGCCAGTCAGTCTGTCACTGCTACTTTCAACATCGCCGTGATTCCACCTACCAGTGCTGCTGCCCGTCAACATTCACTTAGAGTGTATCTGCAGGTGCAACAATGGTTAGATAATCTGCTAACACCAACGGACTGGGGCTGGAAGCTTATTGTAAAGTAAATATATTAATTACTAAACTGAGGCTTATTTTTGCTTACATTTTAATCCATTCGATCTAAATTTATGTAATATATTTTCAAGAANTAATCGTATTGTGTGTGTATTCCGATCTGGACCTGAGTTAATGCAGCTCTTTTCAAATGAACTAGCACCTAGACCTATGTATTTTTGTTTGACGAAATATCGATGAGGAAGACGAGGAAATCAATCCTCGCCGAAGTATTAGAATCTGTTTCTTCTTGCAAAGAAAATGCACCAAAAGACACAGTGTTTGTTGTAGATGGTGGGTACCTTCTTCATATCATTATTTGGCCGAGACCAGCGACTTATGGGATTATTTGCATGGCATATTCATCTGATATGATGAAACATTTTAAGTGTTCATCAACAGTAATGTTTGATGAGTATTAGGGTCCACCGAACACTAAAGTGGAGGTGCAGAAGCACCAGAGCAGCAAGAAAACCTCAGTAGATTTAGCAAGAGATCTTGACATGGTTGCCACATCCTCTCAGGAAGAGTTTCTATCAAATTGCAAAAGCAAATCACGTTTTATCAAACTTCTAACACCCATCCTATGGAATTGTGTCAATTTCGTTCAGTTAGCAAGAGGAAATTCACATTGTTTTATTGTTTCGAAAGTCATTGATTTATCAGCTGGGCATCATATAACAGTTATAGCAACTGATACAGATATTCTTACCATGCTAGCTGTGCGTGCACTTTCAAGCAGTAAGTTCTCTCTCCTAATTTCCGAAAAAACTGCCAAACCTGATAAAATTCACAATATCGTGGATCTCCAAGAAGATCTAGGTCCTGTAAACAAAACACCCTCCTGTGTACAATGTGTGCAATGATAGGTTGTGATATGACATCTGCCCTTTTCAGAAAAGGAAATAAATTGGCTTTTAACTTTCTCCAAAATGATAAAGAGCTATCCAGGAAAGTGCTGATTTTCAATAATCCTTCTGCTACTCCTAATGAAGTATATTCAGCGGGATAACTGTTATTTTGTTTCTGTATAAAAAAGAAAACTGCAACTCCCTAGACAAGCTGTGTTATAAAATATCTGTACAAACTGTAGCCAGTCAGTCTGTCACTGCTACTTTCAACATCGCCGTGATTCCACCTACCAGTGCTGCTGCCCGTCAACATTCACTTAGAGTGTATCTGCAGGTGCAACAATGGTTAGATAATCTGCTAACACCAACGGACTGGGGCTGGAAGCTTATTGTAAAGTAAATATATTAATTACTAAACTGAGGCTTATTTTTGCTTACATTTTAATCCATTCGATCTAAATTTATGTAATATATTTTCAAGAAAATTGCAAAATTTCTAATTATTTGTCTTGTTGTGTTAACAGGAGCTTGTTCCTGTCATGACATTTCTACCTCCAGCCCCAGAAAAGCTCTTGAATCTTATCTGTTGTGGCTGCAAGAAAGGTTGTGAACACATCTGTGAATGTAATAAGAACGGGCTGGCGTGCTCTACAATGTGTCACTGTTCAGGAGAAGTGTACAGCAACTCCCCTTCACCGTCTATCACTATGGATAGTGAAGAAAACATGGACGACCTGCTAAATATATTTTGAAAAATAAACTCTAACATTAAATTTATTAATGAGGAGAGAGAATTTAGTATGTTAACTTTAAGGAATTCACTTGGGTATGAATTTAGTTGGGACACGAGTGAAACTAATTTTTATTTATGTCTTAGAAGCTAATTTACCAGTGAATATTTTGAAATTTTGGGTCTTCTACCATAAAAGCCAAGCCTCGGACTTTAGGGGACTTTTGATATGTTGTAAGGCATGTAATTCTGAGCCGATTCTGAAATTTTTAGCTTTCTCCAAATTTTGTCCGGGCTATTTGCTAATAATCATGGGCTATTAATGAATAACTAGAAACATTATATGGTACTAAGTTCGTTATTGTTGTTTGAATAGCTTAGTTTGATAGCAAAAAAACAAGTATCAATAATTGTAAAGTTTAATTATGTTGAATAGCTAAAAATGAATTTTATATTATTTTTTTATATTGACCAACAAACACATGATGACATATTCTAAGTAGTTCTATTCGTATAATTAAATAGATTATAGATACATATATTCATCTGTGTGCTAAAAAAAATTCATGTTAATAATATTCAAATATTTTCGTTTCTTTGAAGCATTATTATATTACTTTTATTTTCTAAATTGTTAAAAAAATTGTTCCAACAATATATATCACTATTAAGTAGTTGCCTAAGGTGTAGATATTTCACACCATCTGGCGACCACAGAAATGTTTTTTAAACTCAAAACCCGAAATTATTTCCAACGAACTGATTTTAGGAATACCTTGAAACTAATTTATATTACAAAATGTACTAAGATATTATTGTATAAAAAAGTATCACCCTCGCGTAATGATAGTAAATAGTTTTTTTGATGCCCTTTTGACATTTCAAATACAAATTTAAAAAGTGTATTTAAAATTTAAATATTGATTCTTAAAATAAATATTTCAAAGGAAATAATCTATTTGAAATGTAAGGGTTCAATCTGCAGTAACTTGCAGAACATTGTACGAGCTTGAAATAGAATATAACAGGGATATTTTCTGGTGATGGTCCTCAGGATATCGAATTGTATTGTAACTTCTCAGAATATTGTTTCTAGGAGCAATAAGTGTTAGACAAGTACCTACTGAGTTCAATAATCTGGTTTCTACGAAAATTGAGTGCTAGTTTGGACCCTGCAGGTACCTAGAATTATTTTCTAGGTGCAGTGAGTGTAGAACTGGATCCTGCAGATACCTATGATTTTGTTTCTAAGACCAATGAGTTATAGACATGATCCTGCAGATACCTAACGTTTTTGTTTCTAAGAGAAATGAGTGCTGGCCGAAATCCTTCAGATACTTAACATCTCGTTTAAAGGGGCTATGAGTGATGGTCTGGAATCTGCAGAGCCCAAAAAATTTGTTTCTAGGAGCAATAAGTGTTGGTTTGGAGCCTGCAAAGCCCAAACATCTTGTTTCTAAGAGCAATGAATGTTGTTCTAGAGCCTGCAAAGCCCAAACATCTTGTTTCTAGGAACAATGAATGTTGTTCTAGAGCCTGCAAAGCCCAAACATCTTGTTTCTAGGAACAATGAATGTTGTTCTAGAGCCTGCAAAGCCCAAACATCTTGTTTCTAGGAACAATGAGTGTTGGTTTGGAGCCTGCAAAGCCCAAACATCTTGTTTCTAGGAGCAATAAGTGTTGGTTTGGAGCCTGCAAAGCCCAAACATCTTGTTTCTAAGAGCAATGAGTGTTGGTTTGGAGCCTGCAAAGCCCAAACATCTTGTTTTTAGGAGCAATGAATGTTGTTCTAGAGCCTGCAAAGCCTAAACATCTTGTTTGTAGGAACAATGAGTGTTAATATGGAGCCTGCAGAGTCCAAACATCTTGTTTATAGGAACAATGAGTGTTGGTTTGGAGCCTGCAAAGCTCAAACATCTTGTTTCTAAGAGCAATGAGTGTTGTTCTAGAGCCTGCAAAGCTCAAACATCTTGTTTCTAAGAGCAATGAGTGTTGGTCTAGAGCCTGCAATGCCTAAACATCTTGTTTGTAGGAACAATGAGTGTTAATATGGAGCCTGCAGAGTCCAAACATCTTGTTTATAGGAACAATGCGCGTTGGTTTGGAGCCTGCAGAGTCCAAACATCTTGTTTATAGGAACAATGAGCGTTAATATGGAGCCTGCAGAGTCCAAACATCTTGTTTATAGGAACAATGAGCGTTAATATGGAGCCTGAAGAGTCCAACCATCTTGTTTATAGGAATAATGAACGTTAATATGGAGCCTGAAGAGTCCAAACATCTTGTTTATAGGAACAATGAGCGTTAATATGGAGCCTGAAGAGTCCAACCATCTTGTTTATAGGAACAATGAGCGTTAATATGGAGCCTGAAGAGTCCAAACATCTTGTTTCTTGGAGCAATGAGTATTCATTTGGAGCCTTCCCGAGAATCTAGTTTCCAAATAACCTAGTGTTAATCGGGATCATATTATGAAGCCGAGTCCAAGCATCTGGTGACCACAGAGATGAACCTTGTTTTGTTAAGAGTCTCCAACCTGTCGGTAGCGATTGTTCCGGTCTGACTTGCACCTGTTCTGAAATCCCTGGACGCCATATGGCGCCGCCGCCAGGTCAGCTCGCTCGACCCAACCCACGTACTCCAAACCAAGAGGGCCTTAAGGGGAATCGGACCATCACCTGAAACACCTGAAAAGCATGTTTATAACAGATTTGGTAAAATCAAGGATTAAAACCTCGTTGTACACCCACAACAGCTAAGAACGCACTCATCCTAAATCCCCTTCTATTGAAATTATTCCTCAACTATGGCGCATAGTAGCAATCACTAAGCCAGTAATATCACTCACTCTGCTGTAAAATAGAGACATATTATATTGGTTTAGACAAATTAATTATGACCTTAATAAAGAACTAAAATATTAAAAATATTTACTCACCAACGCTGCACCAATTGAGGAAACAAAATTCCACTATTTAAATAAGTTAACAGTATATTTTATTTTAATTTAATAATGTTACAGCCTACATCGTAGGGCTTATGGTGTGTATGTCAGGATTATATAGTTTAGTTTACCGGGGAAAGGGAGGCTAGGTTTCGTGCCCCACCCGGGTGTATGCTCACTATAGTAGGTATTTTGTAATTCATGGTAAATTACTCCTTAAAAGGATTAATACAACTTTTCTGGACAAAACAAAGAGTTTAAATTAGTTCTCCCTTAATTAGGTTATTCGGCCCATTGGGAACAAACCCAAAATTTTGAACCTGGTAATAATTGGTGGGCTCCATATATTATTTACAATTTTAATGTTTAAATAAATGCTAGCTTATTTAAGGATCCAACCCAACAACCAGAACCCGCACTGCATCATAGCGACTTGATGAAAGGGAAGAAACTTAACTTCACAATAATAAATTTCCTATCTTTGTCAGGAATTGAGCTAAGTATATTTAGATAAGTAAATAGGTGTTCTAGCAGTGGAGATTTGTCGTCTAGGCATTCCGGGTCTTCTATTAACAGTGGCTGATATGTGACCGTTTTCTTAGGTTGGGACACCACTTAGGTGCAGTTACTTTGGACCGAAGAGATTATGTAGATGATTATGTGGTGCCAGTGGAGGTATTAAAACTTAACCTAAGCCTAATTATCCATACCAAGATGGCCTTAGGTACAATTCCCCCTCGGAAAGAAAAACATTATACCCATACAAAAACAAAATGGAATATTCATTTTATATATTTTTCCCAAATCATAATACTAAAATAACAAATGAATCAATGCTAGCAAATTTATCAACTATATTCACAGATGAATCATAACACAACTAATCCAAAACAGTCTATTTGGATCTCTTACCAAAATGTGTAGTAATCCAAAGGTTATCCAAAACTCTGAGTCCATAAAGCAACAATATAATCACTGGGTCAAAAAGGACAAAATCAAAACAATATAATACCTTATTAATTTTTCCTTGAAAAGAAAAGAATAAAATAACTAACCAACTTTTTTTTTTCGCTGTGTCTTACCTCCAGTCCAAGCTATACGTATTTTTAACCACAATAATGATGTAGTAAGCAATATGAAGGTTAGACATTTAGATAGAGGGAGAGTGTAAGACTGATAAACTAGACTAGATAAACCCGATAATTAGTCCACGTAATCAACGTTTCACGTAATTAATTATTACGGAAAAAATTCTTGTCATGTCTTATTTACTTACATCTATCTCCAAAAATAATCTCTTTCTTAAGTCTTTATCTAGAAAGAAAACAATATATAAAATAATACAAGACTTCATACAAACGTTCCCTTATAAACTAGTCTCGATCGAGCTTCCTCGTCAACAATAAAAAAAAGCAGTAGTCTAAATACACTATAAATATAGAGAACAGCCAAACACTAATTGGATCCCTTTATGATTGTTCAGAAATAACTGATTAACTTTTGCGTGGTCCAAGTCTTGATATGGTCATTATGGTGGCTTATATTGGTTTAAGCCAGGCTTTGTATATTTATAAAGATTTGTCTTGTATTGATAAAATTATTGTGTATGAAACTATCAGCAGCTCATGAGCTAAACAAGATCTAATTACCTCAGCAATCTTTAGAAGGAATAATTTGATCAAGTTTATTTATTTATGATACCCAACGTATATATTGTTATTTTATCACTCAGATGCCAATTTAACTTAACCTGATAAAATAAATTTAAAGCTAAACATTAGATAATAACAGACAAATATCTCACTACCAATATTCAAACACAGCAAACTTTCCTCCTGGTTTCGTATTCAGACTTAGTTACTTTCAAGTTTGACTGAGTTTAAAATAATGTCTCAGAAATATTATACGGAAAGTTTGTTGGTCTCACCCTTTTTTACTCGCTCGTCCTTCTACTTTTACCCTTTCTTTACTCTTGCCATTTCTCGCTTTCTTCTGTCCTCTTTCTTCTTGTTTGTTATTCTAGTATTCTTCCATCCCTACTTCTATCTGCCTCTCTCATTTATATTCCTTAATGGGCCGATTAACCGGTCAGGACTCGCCTGTCACCCATTTTGGGTACCAACGTACCCTTCCCTTTCAGATAGTCATAAAATAAAAGGATACCAATATTGGTTGTCTTGTAGATGTAAACTGTAATAAAGCTTCGTTAGTGATACAAACCAAATAGTGATGGAGGGAACGTTAGTGATACAAACAAAATAGTGATGGAGGGAAAGAAAGTATTGGTTGTCTTGTAGATGTAAACTGTAATAAAGCTTCGTCAGTGATACAAACCAAATAGTGATGGAGGGAACGTTAGTAATACAAACAAAATAGTGATGGAGGGAACGTTAGTGATACAAACAAAATAGTGATGGAGGGAAAGAAAGGTTGATAAAAGTTAAAGGTATCACTTCAAAATCAGCTTTAATTTGTTTATTAGTATTTATTCAATCTTCAATCTTCTTTCTTCAATCAAAACATGTTTAATAGTTATTAATAAGACCTATTGGTGCATCACGTGTCCTTGGAAGATCATGCTTAGAGTGACCTTTGACCCACTCATATTGTGCCTAGTTTTATATCAAGTGAAAATTAATACCTACGCCACCGGAACTCAAACCAAAATATCTTGGAGTTTCTTAGGCCACCCGCCACTGTCTGAAACACAATGTATCCATGCTTTAATAGAGCCTAACGCTTTATTTTCTGTATCTATTAATGGATAGTTTTATTATGATTTCAAACTGGAGATGATGACGTGGTCCAGAGTCGATCTGGTGGCTGGCGGCAAGTGTAAGTAGAGTCTGCCACGCACCTGTTCTGCGCAGCCCCAAGAAGTGAGCGGACGCCATATGGCGCCAAGTGTAAGGTGACCCGGTCGGTGGGAGGTTGCAGGGTAAGGGGGTGTAGGGGAAGGTTGGGGTCAATGTGCATCACGCACAAGGCACCAACAGGACCACCACAACAGGTACAGCGATATTATTTGGTCTTGGCCGGTAGCAAGGATTTCAACAATGTGGGGTGAAGAGAGGAACGTAGAGCAAAGGTAACAATGATACGAAGTGTCACAATCATTTTTCAACGGAGTTTCACGCCAAATGTCAAGGTTTTGACATCAAATTAGAGGGCTAGAAATATAGACCAAGCTTTCTTCAAAGACATTTTTACAGAATCACACGAGAACATTCTAAAATAATTCAGAACTGTTTTAGTGGTTTAGAAGCTTCAGTACTTTAATCATTTCTATTATAAATACTTCAGTATGAGAATGAGTTCCTCCAGGTAGTTGACGTCCTTTATTTCTTGAGAGTGGGACTGGTCGATCCATTGTAAGCTAGAGGACCCTTAGGTCCCTAGGGTCCATATCAGTGAGCACACCTACTAGCCGTCAAACTCATCTAGTTTACCAGTTAAGGAGAGGTAAGGGTTCAAATTCCAGCCAGTTACACTGAAGGTTTTTTTTTAAATAATCTCCTCAACCCACGTAAATGTGGGTAAATTTCATTTTTATGATAGCTTCCTTTTTGCTACCCCATTAGTTTGTGGTTTTTTTACAGCATTTCCATTCCAGTTTAGGTTATAAATATATTTTTATGATAGCTTCCTTTTTGCTACCCCATTAGTTTGTGGTTTTTTTTACAGCATTTCCATTCCAGTTTAGGTTATAAATATACCGTGTATATTAACTACGGTAGTGGGGTAAGGTTAAGAAAAGTATAATTTTCAAGGAAATTTACCCGAATTTGCCTGTAGGAAGAATGGTAAACCATTTAAGAAAAAACGCCCTCAGTACACCTGACCATGATTTGAGCCCCGGCCTCAATGCCATCAGCAAACTGAAACAAATGAGCTTGAAATGTAGACTGTGTGGCCACCGATGCGGGTAGTTGTTAAATGCTCAAAGCCCGATCTGGTGGCAAGACGAGGTATATAAATACAGGTTCATAGCTCATCCTTGTACTAGAACAGTAATATGGTGACATGAGGAAGACAGGTGCTAGTATTATTCCCACAGCCCGCTTCCCTTTGTGAGTGATGAATGCGGTCTCTTTGACGGCACACCAACTGCGGTCACACTTGCTTCCCTATCTTCTTTTACTCCGATTGTCTTCTACTAGGCTTGTGGTCACCGACATTGCAGGATTTGTCTGTAGTATGTATCCGCATCCAACACGTGACACTGCTTATTATAATCAGTTCAGTTAAGCTAGATTCACACTTTGGCCGGAAATAGAAAGCATAATCTGCTTAAGGCGATTGGCCCTTTTCATTTGGCGTGGAAATACAGAGCCGTGGCAACAAACGGTTATCGTCAAGATTTTTTATTGTTTTGCAATTTTAAATTTGGAAAAGGTTTGTTCAAGAATAGAAGCATGTTGATTAGGTTATACTTTTTATACACACACCTCTTCTATCATTATAACAGTGATCAAATATCAATAATATTGACATTTTTCAATAGAAAACTGCTGGCTGCATAACAAAAAATAAGAAAAAGTAACACCTAATAAACATTGATACATTATCTTAGAAGAGGCGTTGAAATTATTACTATAAAAATTTCACTCGTTCTCGAGAAAATTGTTATTTCCAAACGTATGATTTTTCCGCAAGACCTGTGCGGTAGCTAGCGCCAGCTACGTTTTCCGTGATCTATCTGTTCTTGTTGGTGCGGAAGGATACTTTGGTCAGTTGTGAATCCCCACCACGGCCTTCACCCTCCCGCCCACCATCTCACAAAATCGGTTTTAGACTTGCACTCGACAGAGCTTGGCACAGCAATTTACACGCTAGCAGAATTGTATGTTGACCTAGGATGCTCTGCAACAGAAACTAGAGGATTGTGGATAAACAGGTCTTTAATATCCCCGTCACGATGGATGTTTTCACATTGATATGTTGTGTCGTGAAACAAGTTAATACAAAACAAGAACGACTCAACTCATTAATATGAAAATATACATCCTTACATTAATTTTATCTTAAAGAGGTGTTTAAAAACACAAAAATAAAATGTGTTAACATTCAGTTGTTTCAGGTTTGTGTTGTAAAGCATCATGGAATGAATACATTTATGCTAGCCTGTTAATATTGGCTTGTCACAAGAATATTCTGTAATTTATTTTTGGTGTACGCATGAATCAAGCTTTAGAGATAAAATATGTTGATCTTAAAAGAAACTTTTAGATAGCTAGTTCAGCTGTGACTGTAACATTTTTAAATTACTTACTCACAGTTGTTCACTTCGAAATTATTTTTTATGACATTAGAGAAAATTAGACTTAAATATGGGATGGATTTTTTTAAATATAAAAATTGTTATAACTGAAGATGCAACATTATGAAAAATGTATTTAAAAACAACACAAACTTAAAGAATATCTTTAATTAATATTCGAGTAATCATATTATCTAAAACTAAAACAAATATGTATTTAATAATTACGTGATATATAGGCGTATAGCTAGAATAATCAGGGAAACGCAGTAAGAAGATATTGTTTGAAGAGTTTGTTTAGTTGTATATTTTGTATATATCTTTTTTGAGAACCCGCTTAGAATGTTTCTCTTGGTACATAACGAATAAAAACCAGTGAACACTGCACAAATTCATAATAAAATAAAATTTTTATTGTGAAACGTAGTGATAAAATTCTTACTCAAATTGATTGTATTTTATACATATAAATTGGACTATATTATTTGTCCTACCAGATAAATTCATTAAAAAATACTTCACTTAAGGTCTTATTCAAAGAAAATTGTTCAGTAAACTGTATCTTATCTAACATAACCTTAACCAAATTTAAGTGGTGTATCCACTATCAAATTTTATTTTTAAATTGATCTGACTTTATTACGGTCATGAATATCATAGTAGACCTATTTCTCAACAACATTATAAAAAATGTGATATTTCCTCTTTCTTTTCAATCATATTTACAATAATAGTAATTTATTCTAAAACCGATAGAATTCGTTAATAACGAATAATTACGGCTACCAAAAGATATTTCAAACATGAACATAAGATTTTTTCCGTCTGCTGTGTATACTTGCCTCTAATTGGCTTGAGCCTCTTCCTGCATTCTCATTGGCTGACCCACTTCGAATTCAAGAGTTGTAAAGGCTAAGCTCCATGTATAACTCATAAAAAGTTGAAGTCAATTACAACTTTATGGCATTGTTCACTATTTACTATGCATCAATAATGAACACTGTTAATGAAATAAGTGTTTCAACTTCTTATGCACTATGTGCTGTGCACTATTCGCTGCTATGCTTGAATTTAAACCTAGTCTTAGTTATAGAAGTTTGTCTTTACAATCAACATGACGTGTCAACTTTCGTTTATCAAATATCTATTATGTGAATATATTGTTCTTGTTTAGAATCGCAATCAATTACTTACGCATTTGTATTCCTATAGTAAAGTGATATTGTTTGTTTGGACGTGGACTAAACAAAAGGTCAAGCTATAGTCTGATTTCCCGGTGAAGGTGTTTGGTGTTTAAATCCCGGCCGGATGTTCCGAGAGAGATGTCCTTCCTCCTCCACGCAAATGTGTATTTAAATCTTTTAAATACTACCTTCTTTATTCCTGATTACAGGCATATAGCCATAGTGGGTAGTAAGTCTTGAAACTTATGTAAAGTTTGTGTAGATATTCTCAAACGATCCCGTTTGCCACCGAGAAACTTTACGGTGTTAAATATATCAAATGCCGCAAGTCAAACAATAATTTGTAGTCTTACTTAATTTCTCCAGTTTAAATATATATATTGATATAGTTGTAATATCAGGACGCTTAAGCTACAAACTGAACAGTTTGTTTGAAAGATTGTGAGACAGATAGCAGTTTAAATTGCGGGTGTTTGTTCAGTCATTCAAAGTTTCAATGTTGTGTAGCTTAAAGCCCACTGAGATTGCATTGGACTACATTAGTGGAAGTATGTCATCTATTTATATAGTTAATCCACGGTAGATTTAGCCTTTTATTACATTTGGAAAGTTACAATAAACACAATTTGTTATTCATTTAACTATTAAAAATGATGTGCTATAATTTTGGCAAGAGAGTTTACTTTAAATAGATTTTTGAACTAACGCTACATAACATTTTAAGGTCCAAATCGTAAATAATTTCTAGTAATATTTTACTCCATTATCACTCAATTTGTAGCCCAACATTTCAACAAATTACACGTATTAGTATTATTTCGTCAATAAATACACTAAATAACGCTATACATCTTTATGTAAGACATTGTCCTTTAAGAGTCGTTTAAAAATAATAAATATTTGAAATTTTTGCGATAAATTGGTAAAGTAGTGTAAGTGTGGCTGTGTAGTACAATTTATTTGATATAAGATTGAATGAGCTTGCTACATACAAACTAACTTTAAACTTGACAAGCCCTCGTACCACATAGCATCTTAATATACCTTGGTTCACGAATACCAAGAAGTAAATCATAAACAATACATTATTTTATCTACATCTACCCATATCGGTGAATTTGTGTACTAAACGTCAAGTTAATCTAGTAAGGTGTAATCCTGGTCGGAAGTGCTAATGTTGTTTTTTCCTAAATAGTTTCCCCCTCTCTCAACATAAAATTAAGGTACATTTCTTCGAATAATAAACCTTCCTCCTGCCTGTTATTGATGCAAATTAATTGCGAGTAGTTCTAAAGAGTAGCGAGACTCAGCATGTTTAAAGAAAAACTATTGCTTATTTTTATATTATTTATTCATTATTAAGATTTAAAAAAATAAATGGTACGGCGCACCGCACAGACTTTCTCTCTCTTTCTATAAATTCGTAAGATTTCTGAACGGAATAATGTACATTGTATTATCACCACTCCACATAAGAACATGCATAAAATAATATACAATGATATAGAATCAATGGGAAAAGAGGCGCATCTTTGTCCACCTAAGAACATTTCAAACAGTTTAATGTCTTCCACAAGGGTCAACGTATTAAAATTTCGATTTCTGGTTAAAGTTTTAACATTTTATAAGGTGTTGCAGATCTTCAAGTCATCGCATTGATATTTAATTATTCATTTATACATTTTGACCAATAAAAAATGTAAATATTGACTATTGAGTCTAAAATGGAGATAGATCATTGCTATGCAAACATTTCTCCTAAGAG
>CABFWB010000539.1:42393-87359 GCA_902151455.1 Timema bartmani
TAAAATAGTTTAGGCTCTAGTTGGAGGTACAGACAGACAGACAGACAGACGGAAATTCAAAAACCACTTTTTCGGATTCAGGAAGTCATGAAACGTCAAAATTCATCAAAATCTCGAGTTCGATTATTTGACGATCACCATACTTTCTCTACCTGTAATATAGAGAGAAAGTAAATATATATCACTATATTTTAAATCAAGCTGAGCAGAGAGAGCTAATTAAAAATTAGTTTTACTGGCAAATTACTGAAACTAAAAGTATTATACAATAGCTTATGTATTTATATTTATAAATACACAGATTCATTATATTTTTAGTACTTCAAATTTTTAAATATTTACAAATAATTTTCATAAGTAACATTCAAACAGAATATATAATGTTTGGTGGGTTTTCTTATTCTTTTTAATAAATCTGTAACGACAAGTAGACCTAATAATATCCTTTTTAACATTAGCTCCTGCATTTAGGATGTATAGATATTTGGTGACGGATGATATAATTCACAAAATACACTAGGTTAAGTGTAAGAAATACACCCCCCACCCCCCACCACACTCATATTTATTCACACCCAGAATGAAACCGCGAAACGAGACCTAGCCTGGAGGCAAGAATCACGACTTCAAACGGAGTGGCTTAGTTTATTCATTTGCACCACAAAGAGACATTCAGAATAGAAATGTCACGGGCTTATTTTTGTTGCTGTTATTGTTGAAGTTGACGTGATTTACGGAGGAGTAAAACTTTAGCTAGAAATCCATCTCTCACACTCTTTCAACACTTTATAGTTCAAGTTCAAACTGAATAAGAGGTGCTAAAAAGAATATATAAATGCAAAATCTTGGTGACCTTGCGATGGTTCATTTCCATCCATAGCAGAGTAAATTATTGTGGGCCTGGTAGATACCTGCTATAGTCTTAAGGTGGAGTTGAAGGGAATTTGAGTTAAAGTCTGTAGTCTCACAGTTTGTTTGATAGAAAACATGCTTTGGCCAAATACAAATGATCTTACTTCGATAGATAAGTTTAGTTTAATTTTCTAAATACAGTAATTTTATGAATTTGTTAATATCTGCTATTGGTGTTGCGTAATTTGACCAGAATTTTTTCACTTAATTTTAAAAAAAAAATCTGTTCAAATGCCACCACGGATAAGACAAATATTCAAGATCTATTGAGATAACTCTGTATAGAGTATTTAACTAAATATTTCTTTTGAAGAGATATTTTTATTATGTTAGCCAAAAAAAAGTATTTGGCTTAAAAAAAACTGCAAAAATGTGGACTTAAAACTCACGTTCTCTTCCATACCTCCTTACAAAGCCCTATCCCAGCGCGGATGGCACATATTTTAGGTGAGTAATACCACTTGAACCAGACATCTCATCTTGGTATGATTATCTGTGATCAATTTTAGAAAACAGTGGACTTGAGAACAGTGAAACCATTTTACCATATATTTTAAAAGTACAACGAAATTGAAAATTAATAATTTCAAAATAAAAAAACTACTAAACGGATACTAATTTCGTTGTTGTCAAATGAAGAATGCAGGAATCTGCACTGCAGTGCGTTTTCTGGTTTAGGCGTAGTGTAATTTCTAATTTTCCTGTTAATCGGCCCTGAGATGGGATTTATAATCCGCAAAATACTTATATTTAAGTCACTAGCTTTTAAGGCTCAAACCATCGAGAATATCTTAACATAATATGTTTTAGTGCTACGTAGGCCTACTTATGTTACTTGGCGATGAAAAGCTGCAACTTTTAACTAAATAACCCAAAGGCACATAAATAGAATGATAAGTTTTAAGAAAATGGAACAATATTGACCTGTAGAGAGTATGTAAAATTCATTCTCAACTAGGAGGGAAAACCTAATTCTAATTAAGTCAAAATAATAAACCATTGTATAAATGTTATCAGTGATGCCTTTAAGCACCGATTTTTTGAGGAAAAATATATTCACGCTGAGGTTTCTTTTATAGCCATGGTAGTTCTGAAGCAATAACACAATTAAAAAACTTCAATAATATTTAGATATTCTATTGTGATCCTGTACAAAATGACTGTGTGTGGAAATATATTAATGAATATTTCTAAATGTTTACTTTGATCACAGAGCTAAGACATTTTGCGTGAAACTTTGTTGACAGTGAGATAATTTAACATTTTCAAGGAATTTTTAAAAGTACATACCGTAACTTAGAATGTAAGGTTTTTACTCCTATTGGATCCATATTGAACTATTTCACCTCCATTTTAGTGGCGTAGGCCATAATTTGAAACAACAAATATCTTTTTAGACAACGTGGGATTAATGGATGACTACAATGTCTGAGCAATTCACTAACCGGCCCAAAAATCAATCTAAATCAAATAATCATTCTTTAGAAAAAGAGTTTAATTTTCTTCGCATGGTGACCTCAATAGTTCCGGAATATTTTTCAAAGATCTTTTGAAATTTAATGAAAATGTTTTGTCTTCATTTAAAAATTTTATCATTTAATGCCAGTATGCTCATGACAGATGTTCAACAACAGTTGATATAGCCATGTCAAGAAAATAGAACACTGTGTTTCTACTTGAGCAGTATTGTATTTATTTTGACCAAAAACTGTTTTGATATAAACAATGGAAAAATACTACCCCAACTTGCGCTACCTTCACTACCACCCTAAAGATATGACAATAGTCGAAGATAATATAATTTATCCTATCTATAAATATAAATATTTACAATCTCTTCATCCAATGCGAGAAGTTTGAATGAAATACAAGAGGATTAAAACATTCTTCAACCATCCGTTTATTGAGACAATCATAGGTTGGATTATTATTCAATCTAGAAAATTTTCTTATATTGAAACACTAAACATTCGATTTGAAATCGTCGTGGTTAGGAGGAAGACATTTCTTCGAGGGGAGAGGAGGGAGGAATGAGGCTAGTAATTTATTTATTATATTTAATAGTCAATGCAGTGTATATATACATAGGACATATATAAGTGTATATATACATAGGACATATATACGTGTATATATATACATAGGACATATATACGTGTATATATGTATATTATATTTAATGCTGAGCATAATTCAAAAACAAAGGGTGTTAAAAAAAGGTGTTCAGAACTTTAAGATCCTGCAGTAGGGCCTACTCATTAAAATGAATAAAAAATTCCTAGCAAACACAGGTCCGCAAACCAACTCACACTTAGATGCAGGAAACTATGTCTTTGGGTAGTGAAAATAAATTGGATGCAAAATTCAAGGCCGTAGCCAGCCAATAATTTCAGGGGTGTTTGGTGGCCACATCCCACAAATACCGGAAGCTAGAAAAAATTATAAATGATAAACAGTTCTAGAAGCAATCTGAAGTGTTCTTTTATGGCCAAATAGCCCCCTAAATGCCAGAGGATAAGAAAAATTAAAAATATTAAACGCTTCTAGAAGCTCTCTGAAGTGTTTTTTTCATGGCAAAATAGCTCCCTAACTGCCGAAGGCTAGGAAAATTCTAAATATCAAAGACCTCTAGAAGCTCTCTGAAGTGCTTTTTATGGTAACACATCCCCCTAATTTGGATTTGTATCTTAATTTTGATATTGTTTGAACCATAAATAAAGCCATATATATTTTGTTCATAAAATTTCGAGGGATTTGAACCCCCACACCCCCCTGGCTATGGCCTTGGCAAAATTAAATGTTATTTGGGCTTACATGGTACAAATTTATTACCTCATCACTAAAAAAGTTGTTCCATATGTATGTTTTTCTTCCATTTCCACACACACTTCACATCTTCAAAAAAAAATCCCTGGCTTCATTTGAATCGTTTGACAACCGTTTTCAGCTCACGGTTGTAAAACTGATAAATCAGTTATTAAAAATGAGTACATTAAACTCCTTAAGTATCCCCAAACAATAAAGTCCAAAGGATTAAGTTCAGGGGACTGGAGGGGGGCATGCGACTGCACCTCCTTGAACTATTTATTTTCTATTAAATATCTCATTTAAGTGATGTCGGACAGTTAACGAAAAATGAGGTGGAACCCTGTCATGCATAAGCCACATTTGTTTTCTTTCTCAAAGGAAGCACATCCTCCAATAAAATGAATAAGAAATTCAGTAGAAAATTATGGTAGTCTGAATCATTCAGTCCATTCGGCAAAACGAGTGGTTCTATTAGTCTGTCTCCTAAAATGGCCAGCCAAACATTTATTGAATATTGCTTTTAGTGTCTTGTCTCATGATACCTTCAATAGCTGCAATTCTTCTTACACTAGTTCTAGGATTCCGTTCCAATTATCTAAAAGCACGAACTTCCACATCGGGAACATAAATACTTTTGAGACACCAACGATTCATAGCACGTGGTTGAAAATAGCCATATTCACACAGTTGTTGGTGTACTTTCACAAATAATGTATGGGAAGGAATTGTGCAATAAGTTTTCTCTAATAAAAAAATCTGTGGCAGCAGAATTTTCATTGGCATGGCCATTAATAAAATAAGAATAATAGAAAAATAAGCTGTCATCATTAACCTCTTAAAACACAACTAACACTCTTTGAACAACTCCTATGTTAAATTAACTTTGTGTAATATTATTCCAATCAGTATAGACCAAGGTGTTATGTTAGGTAGACAAATTAAAGTCTAATGCTAGCTCATGTGTACATATGTAAACAAATGCAATTTCATTGTCTACAAATGGGACGAGCTAAATTAAATTGAAAAAATAATAAATTAACTGTAAATTTATGTGAGTGGATTTGCAGACCAATATTTACTAGAACTAAAACTTGTTTTGTTCATTTTAATGAGTACTACTTGACACTAAAGTTCTGAAACCCCTTTTTTTTGCATTCTTTATATAATTAAAATAAATCAATAGATCGTTAACCTTAACATTTTTAAGTAACTGAAATATTCCAATGATTATTATTTTGACGCTTCCACATGGGTATGTAGCAGCGGTTTAGGGGAAGGTACAGCACCCAACCCTCCTCTTACCCCTTGGGTATGCCCCAACCACAGATATTAAGCCAATTTTTTACTTTCTCGAATCTTACAGGTAGATAAAGTACTAAGATCGTCCAAAAATCAAACTCGAGATTTTGATGAATGTTGACGTTTCATGACCCCCCGAATCCAAAAAAGTTGTTTTTGAATTTCCGTCTGTCTGTCTGTCTGTACCTTGGACTAGAGCCTAAACTATTTTACAAATCGGGCTAAAACTTTGTATCTAGTAGGGTTTTAATAGGGTTTCCCCGAGGGTTTTTTTGAATTGGATAGCCAACCCTAAAATTAAGGATAGTTTATTGAAGGGCAAAAAGAGAAAAAATCGATTTACTGAAATTGGCTCTAACGATTTTTATTAGATTTCATTTATAAGCATGCATCGGTATTAAAAACCAAATTACTACCTCAATATTTCAGCAAAATGAATTTAAGGGTTCCAGTCTGATGCTTATTCTTACTATTTATCATATCTCCGTAACTATTTGAGATGTGAAATTACTTATCATTGCAAATATGTAGGTATATTAATAATACAAATATACTTACATAAAACTTTTTTGAGTCCCAGTTTTAAATTTTGTAATTCTATTTTTAAAGAATGTACTCATTTGTATGTTTGGACCAATAAACATGATCGATTTTGGGTTCACAAGGGTCAACACTTCGTATTAAAATTTCTACTTCCGGTTAAAATTTAAACTTTTTTTGGGTGTTTCACATCTTCAGGTCATCGCATTGCTATTCAATTCCTCATTTATAAATTTTGACCAATAAAAAAGTTAATATTGACTATTGAGTCTACAATTAAGGAGATAGATCATTGTTGTACAAACATTTCTCCTAAGCGGTTAAAGGGAAAATAACAAACCTTTTGAGAGACCTACTTATATTTAATTACTCTGTGGCATTATAGAATTATTGTGCTAAAACTTAAGTAGTATCTCTTTACAATAAAAGCTCACAAAATTGTATTAATATATTTGCCAATATCTCAGAAACTGTTGGTTTGAGAAAAATATATATTTGATTAAAAGTTTTTATTTAAAAGTTTTTATTTTTAATAGCACTACAATTTTGCAATAAGTTATTTAGTATCTCAAATAGTAGCAGAGATACGAAAATTTCAGCTTCTGTAAAGTACCCTAAAACTCATTTTCATTTTAGGGTTTTGGGGGTAATGAGACGTCGACATCCATCAACATTTCAGGTTAGATTTTTTTACGGTCGCAATACTTCACCTTAAGTGATCAAAATTTAAAATATATATATGTTTATATATATATATATATATATATTTGCGTATAGCTTGAAAGTTATTGGTTTTATAAAACTGTGTTTCAAATGGCATATTAATTAATTCTATTGATATGACAATTCGATCAAACAAATGCATCCACTATAAAATAATGAGCCTAACACAGAGCTTCTCTGAAGAAACGTCTTTAAAATTATCTAAAAAATACACAGATAATAAAAAAACTAAAGCAATAGAGACTATATGTCGGGGATAAGATAAAGAAGAAAACTAAATGGATGAATAAATTGAATGAATGGTGAAGAGAAGCAATTCACACTTTTTCTTGCCAGCTCTAATCTCAATATTTTAAGGCACATTTAAGATGACGCCATATTACCTTCCTTACCCCTAATATGTACAAGATCATTAAATTCCCAAAATGGAACGTTTAAATATACTAGAGTTTAAAAATATCGTTTTGAACCGTAATATAAATATACTACTAAGGAGAGTCTAGTACGATATTATAATTATTAGGGATGTACAAAGGTTCATATACTTCAACTTTACTTTTAAAAATAATTATAAGCCAACAATTATTACAAAGCTTAGCCATTAAAAATATTGACAGGCCATTAAAAAAAAAAAATTGTTGTTAGTTGCACTTCGTTTATCCTTAAAAGTACAAAGTCTTGACTAATTACAGCATGACCCTATCTTATAAGCTGCACCATAGTATAACCCATCAAGGTAAGATTGATATTTTTCAGACTAAATGCAGTGTAGATGACAAAAACTTATATTAGTTATATAACATGTTTTAGCAAATAAATTTGTAAATTTTGCCTGAAATATCTATATTTTTGCAATTAAAAAATACTTTTATATTATTTTTAGTGTCCACAGAATGGACTGTTGAGTGACGCTACTATAAATTGGTTTTATTCGCCAGCACCTATCAACAAAAACATACCCTCTGTTCCAAAGTCAGTACTAATATATTCATATATTTAACAACTTGAAAAGACACACCTAAAAGCCAATTGTCATTTGTCCTGCCAGAAAAAATCACATTTGTTGTTTTAGAGGCAGTGGTCCCATTATGTGGACATTAAAGCGGGAAGAGGGTTTACCATTATTTTTGACCCAAGCTATTACGACTGTTGAGCAAGTGAAGAGGGCAAAAGGTGTGTGTGTGTGTGTGTGTGTGTGTGTGTGTGTGTGTGGAGGGGGAAGGGAGAGAAGACTCAAATATCTCTTCTCGTGCCAGGAACTGTCCGGGAAGGTGAGGTCAGTAGGACGCGCCGCATGGTGCCATCTTGGGGGGCAATTAATTGTACTCCTTAGTGGTTGTGTGGACGTAGTCTGGGGAACCTGAACGTGTTTACATTGAGTATGTAGTGCAAGGAAACACAACAGGTTTCTGAAAAAAAAAAAGAAATAGTAATACATATTTTTTCAAGATTAAAGGGGGATGAATACATTAGGAAGCTTTGATATAGTTTTTTTTATTAAACACCTACTCAAAAAATCTATAAATATTTCACGCCAATCGATGAATGTATAGACGCTATTATGATAGGTCTATAAGTTCCATGAATAAATGATTTAGTTCTCTAAAAAATGTTTCTGATTTGCAGATTTGCTCACAAATCACAAAACGTTTTAACTGTCGCTCAGATTTACAACGAAATCCGTGGGAGGATGTAAATGATTGAAATACATTAGTCTCTTGGTGTGTTTACATATTTAAAACTGTTATTTATTATAGATTAAATATGAGCTTGATTTTTCAGATTGAACAAAAATATATATATTTTGGAGGACAAACTTTTAACCACTGTGAATTATTAACTATAACATGTTGGAAGTTCGGGAAAGTAAACACTGATTTTTATAGCAGCCCACTTTCAACCACCAACATTGATTGAAAGTCACTAAAATTGGGCATTCTATAATTAATATGTCTTATTTGATTTACTAAATATAAAGTTAATTTAAATAGTTATCCAAAGCTTTCAATAATAATTTAAAATAGATTACTGCACAATTTATCTTTACATAATTAATTAAAAGGACAAAGAATGTAAATACAATCTCTTTTATTCTCCCACTGTGGGAACATGAGCTTCCAATTTTCAAATAACGGGCTTTTTAATAAAATCAGATTGTAGTCTACCTCTGACCATTATGGTGACAAGTGTAGTATCCATACTAGGTCGGCTGACTAAATAGCTGTAGTCATGTAGCGGACTTCGCAGAGAAATAAATGGTTAGAATAAACATGAAGTGGATTTTCCATTTGGGAAGGTTGTCAGAAATACTCCTTGAAGCGTCTCACTGTAATTCCTAATTGCTCTAAGGCTTTTGTGGTCATCACAACAACATGGCCCTAGCTTTTCCGTGAAATTTTGGATTTTGGGCAAATGGAGCAGGCTATTGCCTTACAGATGATTTTGAATTAGTTTATATATCACTAATGAAAATAACATTATATTAAAGTAGTTTGGTGACCGTGAAAAATGTAATTGTATTTCTATATTGCTAAAACCCGCCTCGTTGAGCACGCGTGCTAGATGTTGTATGATTTGCAGTTGAAAATAATGAGGAAAGGCCGGACGGATAGTAATAATTAGAACACATAGACAACTAGCTTATATTTTGGTTTGTAAATATTTTATGGATTAATTATAACAATATCTAATGCGTTTGACTGATTAACCATATTCTCTCTTGGGATGCTGTGACTACAGTTAGAGATTCGGCTGGGTAAACTCTGGCTAATTTTTCTACCACAGTGGTTTGTTATCCTCTCTTTAGGTGAATGCTAGTGCACTTCCTCTTGTTTGTACTTATTTTACCCACTATATAATGTTGTCAGCAACATTCCTCTGAATTGTGTCAACATAAAAATAATATCCAATATGTGAGGCTGATGTTATTTTATGTTGAGAGGTAGTTTTTGTTCTCAATGTGTCTTAGTAGCCACTCAGGCTATACGCGTGTATTTTGCGCTAGTTGTAAGGAGTGAGGAAGTTAGAATTTAGAGAAAGTTTACCCGAATTTGCATAAAGGGATAGTGGGAATCCATTTAGGAAACCATACCCACAGTACATTCGTCAAATCAGATTAAATAAGCTTAGCAATAAGACCATGCACCCATAGGCACAGGGGAGATGTTTTAAATTATCCACTGTGCGAATAATAACTTTTCTCTTTTGTGTATTTTGTAAATAAAACTATTTCAAGGAACTCACTTTAAAAAAGCAATTAATAAAATTCTAATTTTTCATCGAGTTGTTATATCATACTTTATTATTCATATTTTAAACCAACTTGAGTATGTGTTAACAATCTCGATCATAATCTCGTGTCATTTATTTTGTTGACACTGCCCGTTCAACCGCTATATGACCTGTTCCTCAACCTCAACACGTCAACAGATGAACACATGCTTCATCCTGTTGCGATGTTTAAGTGTTAACGACTCGTTAATACCTTGCGAGGGATCATTGGAACGTTAACAGTAACGCGAGGCATGTTTCTTTTTCTTTTTTTTACTGAATACCTTAAAGGATGACGGTTCAAAAACACTTTTTTTTTTCCATTTGGGGGAGCTAATAATTTTACTTTTATTCCTTGCTAGATCTGAGTATTTCCAACATAAACAGTTAAATTTAAAGCATATATAAACTCTTTTACACAGATTTGTTTTTTAGTTCTAGTTTTCATTTTTTATTGAAGCATTGGGGGATAATGATTAGTAATGAAAATCAAACTTTTTGATACTGGTACATTTAAACGTACTGAGCAGCTATAAAGCTAAAAATTTTTTCAAGGAGTATATTTTGAACATTAAAAATTGGGTTTTCTATAAAGGATTATGTTTTACACTTTAGTAATATTTTAATTAATTTTACTTAAACATATTTTATTATTACAGGAAGATTTATTATTGTAAAATATCATTTATATTAATAGCCTAGCTTAGTGCCAGTTAAATTAAGGTAAATATGATAATCTGGACACGTGAATCGAACCCGGAACTTGTGGCTTTGCAAGCCAATGCTCTACCACTGAGTTCTAATGATTCGTCTAATGTCCAGGGCCATTTTTTCACTAGTTTTTAAGTCTAGTTGTAGTAACTGGTGAAAGTATCGGCCACTTAGATCTATCAACATTCTCATACCAAGGTGACTCATAACAGCTGACAATGTGCTTCAGTGCAATTAATATTTGAATCCATTTGTATCGCAATTAGTGTCAGTGATTTAAATACCTAGAGATAGTATTTCGAAATTATATTGAAAATTATGATGTGGAAAATAAATCTCATTTTACTCGGATTAATCCTGAACTATTAGTGCTTCCAATTAGTAACTTTTAAACATAAAGATCAGAATAATTAAGGTGAATAAAAAATACCCAAATTTGCCTGTAAGGTGATAATGAACCGTTGAGAAAAGTACATTTCTGCAAACCGAAATCTAAGATAAATAAATACTACTCAAATATTATGGCTTGGGAGTATCTAAGAGATTGAGAATATAATCAACTATCAAACCTACCCGCTTCGGTGGCCGCAAGGTCTAACGCTCTACACTTGTAGTAGACTAGACTGCTGATGACGGGGAGATCAAGGTTCAAATCTCAGTCAAGTTAATCGAGGGTGGTTTTCCCTAAATTGCTTTCTACTCTTCCGCCACGCAAATGCAGGTAAACCTCTTATAAATATAACCTCCCTAATCTCTAAAACCTCTAGCGTAATTAATACATAAGCGTATATCGTATACAACCCAAAACGGTAGTAAGACGTGGTACTAAAAAACTTAAAAAAAAACCCAGCACCAGTATACAGGTTGACAAAGGCGTTAGCCTCGTCTTGTTCCGTTTGTTAGTGACGAGTAGGTCCGGTTTTGAATCTCAGCCGGGTACCTTGAGGTAGTTTTTCCTAAATAAATGCTCACATGCCTTCCCCGCAAACGCGAATATACTTCCTCTAAAGTGGAAAATTGTTCATCACTAAACAATTATTGTAAATACGCAGGTCGCCATGAAGATAATAACACACGGAGCACACATACACGTCACACATACAATCCTGGCTAAGCCGACACTTAACCGCTTCACTGGTCGACAAAGGTGTCGTTATCTTGTTAGACTGGCCTGATGAAGATTGGGGTTCGAATACTGGTCGGGTATACTAAGGATTTTTTTTCCTATATGGTTTCCCACTCTCCTTCCATGCAAATGCAGGTAGATTGCCTATAAAATGCTGCCTCCCTCATCCCTAACCTATCAGAGTAATAATTATCATATATGCGTAGAACAGTTAGAAAAGTGTGGTGATGAAAAAAGTTACATTTCCTCTAGTTCTTACTACGGTAGTGTAAATGAAAGGATAGCCTGAACTAGTAAAAACCGGTGTAAGAACCAGCAGGTGCTAAGCTAAGACTGTACTGCGATTGCGCAGTGTCCGTGTGTTGTCGAAGCCGCAGAGACCTGTCCGGCCATCAACGTCCTTCATCTCTCCTCGACTGCTCTCTCTCGTTACTGCGATTGTTTTCCACTCCACTTACCAGAGCGGTCAAACAGAGACGAACGAACGGACGAACATTCCAAGTCGTGCCCCTGTGATGACTCGCGCCGCTGTGCCGGGTTCGTGGCCCGACTCTCCTCCGGTTCATGTCTAGGGTATGCTGAGCCCCCCCTTCGAGTCTCGCGGATCTGGTTTCTTTCCTTCGTGCGGACATGTCAGGTTACCAGACAGGGGTGGGCCATGATCACCTCCATTTCGCCTCGGACGAAACTCTGGCTCTGACTGGACCTACCCACGGCGGTGACCAAGTGGTTGCTACCACTGGATTGACATTGACGGAAAGGATGGAGCTTTAAGTTGAGACTGTAGGGGACATGAGTTAAGGGAAAATGTCTTAGCAGTTTTTGTAACAAAAAAATTTGTTTTTGTCCAAATTAATAAACTATTCCTCCAGTTAAAACTTGAGAGTTTAATTTTCTTCACATCGTGATATCAACAGTTCTTGAATGTCTGTCATGAGTACAGTGACATTAAATGAGAAACCTATTAATTAAAGAGAAAAATTTGCCATTATATTTTAGGGTACACTTGATAGATATTCTAATTCAAGAACTGTTGAGGTCAGCATGGGAAGAGAATTAAACTTTATGTTTATAAAGGAGAATTATTTGAGTTATTTTTACAAAAAAAAAAGTTTTCGTATAAAATCTTTAAATTACTGCCATTCTCTCGCGACCTTTACATTACCACCTTAATCATGGCCAGGTTCACTAGGAATTTCAAATATGATTTTCAATGTGGTATTACAATCATCCCTCAAACCGCATCGTTGGATTTGCGGACTAAACGTATAGCTCCTTTAATCTGATTTGCTAATAATGGGGAAGTCGGGGTTCGATACCTGTCCAGGTTTGCTCATGGTGGATTAACATTAATGGCTACTACTATACCACTATGCAAATATGTTACTCTAAATTCTACCTACCTCATCTCAACCACATTAGCGTAATTAAATGTGTATTATCTGGACGGGTAGTAAGACGTGGGGAAGAAATATAAAACTTTCTCTATTCCAGTGTGGAGATGTGTCCTACACTCTTTCTTCCTCCGTCCTAACTTTTTGTTTATAACTGTTGTCTTGAACAAACTAACTAAAAATATTAGTAAAACTTGAAATTTCATTAAAGTGGTAGTTTACTCAACATATCACTTTGAACCCCACACAAATTTGTGGATAATAAGATACTTGGCTTTTATAAAATGTATTGGTATATTTTAAGTACAGTCCGATTCAAATACGAATACTTCTTTGACATCCACCAAATTTAGTTAATCATCTTTTTAATAAAATCAAACGTCAAGTCATGTGATTTGCTGCTATCAATTTTGATAGATATTATCAATGTTTAAGAAATAACACAAACAATACAATATCTAGATCAGCGTATAACAAACATACTTATCTGATATTTAAAAAATCACTAGACTCACATATACCTTCTCTAATCAATGTGCTCTGGCTATCCACCAGTCGTCACACGGTCTGAGGCGTAAGGCTCACAATACAGTAATATACTATTGTTAACGTGAAGGTTGAGGTTCGAATCTTGCGTATTAGAAGTGAGAGTTTCCCATCTACTCTCCCAGAAAGTGTGATTGCACTTTCTCTAAAACAAACTTCTTCATATCCACCCCTTAATTTAGCCGTTAATAACCTTGTTTAACACCTTTCTATCGCCAACACTGTACAATTACACCTTGCTGGCCGTGATTCAATGATAGCTCAAATAGCTAACATTTGACACATCTATCGCATACGTTACATTAACAATTAGGGAATGATGATAGTAAATACAGTACGATCCCTGAATATTTCAGCAATAAAGCAATGGTGCACAAAGTGATAAGTCTCTGACTTCTGTTCTTGTGTTCAAGTGTAATTTTTAACTATGTTTAGTAATATTGAAAGATGGTCGTTTGGTTAACTTTGGTGCTCTTGAAATAAAGAACTAGCTTCAGGATCATTGCTCATGGGTTCAAACCCAGCTAAATGGACAGATTTTTCTGGAGCGATAAAAATCCGTTGCACAACTTCCTTCAATGGGAAAGTAAAGCCGTTGGTTCCATGTCAATAATTGTGGTGTGTAAAATAACTCTAGGAGGTATGTGAAAATACTTTTCCCGGCAAAATTGGTTGGCCCTTTCTCACTCGCTCATAGAATATCAGTGTATAAGGCAACGGGGAACCACCACACTTCTTCAACTCCCCTATTACATGCAGGCAGCACTGACCAGTAGAAGAACTGGGTGCATACCCAACAGTGGATGGATATAAATCACACACAACCGACCTTTTGTTTGTTGACTTTAGAAGAAGATTGAGAGATGAACTCATGTAAGACTTTATCCGAATTTAAAGTTGGTTGATTACCGCCTTTTCCTAAGCTTTATAGTTAAGAGAAGGTTTTTTGAATCTTATACCTTTGATAGGTGGTGTTTAGTTGAAATCTCCAAGATGTATGTGTTAATCTTTGGTCAATTATGGCTACTATACATTTATATTTTAGTCTTCTGGAAGATTATTTATAGGTTGATCCTAGTAAAGATCTCAGTTTCTTAGAACAGTGGTGCGCAACTTGAGGTACGCGTAGCCCTGGGGTCATGCGTAGATATCTTAGGGCGTACGTAACATTAAATATATATTTATTATTTAAAGCTTATTATTAAATAAATTATTTTCAATTAAATTTTATTGTATACCCATGTTAATTATATAAAATATATATTTTACATTTTGCACCAACATATTTGGGGGTAAAAAGTTGAAGGTAAATTATATCTTGTGGTGCCCGAACAAAAAAGTGTGAATACGACTGGATTAAAACAACAACAAAACTATGTAATTTTTAACAAATATATTATTATTTTGGGTTTGAGCAAAGTTTACATAGCATGTTTAACTAAATGTATCTTAGCTTTGATCAAAATCGTCGAGGTATGGTGCTTCAGACGATGACCAACAACATTCTAGGGACGTTTGCTCCAACATGATTAATCCCAAAATTCACAGTTCACTAAGCGTTAAGCGTCAAGCACCAAAATGAGAAAAAAAAAATTGTTTTTTTTTACTTTGATTTACTTTTAGCTAAGAAATGCTACATTTCGTTTAAAATATCATAAACAATTTGCTAGCTCAACCCTTTCACACAATTTCTTAAACTATAATAACTTGTTTAAAATGTTATTTGAGGACTTGTTAGTATCATTTACCTCCATTTTAGCATAACTAATCTTTTGAAATAATAAGCTATTTATTAAGCAGTGTGGGATTTTTGGAGGTCTTCAACGTGTTTAAACGCTCCAGTAGGCCTCCACATTAAACCATATAAAATGTGGATGTCCTAAAATGACGGGAAATATCGACAACCATCTAGCATACCGTTTTAGGAATTTTTTAGTCAGTAAAATTTCAGTAACTGAATACACCATATTTTATTAAATTATTATGTGTAACAATATGGCTATATTTAGGGTGGAGATTAGTGTGGATAGGAGATGTCAACACCATTGTTAAAAATCACACGGGGAAGAAAAATTGTCAGTTAACTTTGCTGAGAATCAAACTTCAACGACAATCTAATCCTTAGATAGTGTGGTCACCTGTATAGGTTCATACAATTATTAAAATATATATTTTAGAATATATTAAAATGTCGTCAATAATTTTCACTGCTAGATGGGCATTTACAATTTTAAAATAAGATTAATTAAAAAAATTTCAATGAGAACACTAACATTTTTAGTACAAAGCTCAATATCATATTCAAGTATTATATGGCTATTTATATATTATAATGAAGCCTTTTAAAAATTACTTTAGTGATGATAACATACGAATGAGGATTCACCAAATATACAATATCTTACCAAAGTCGTTTGGTTTTTTATATTTAATATTTCTTAATCGGACAATATACTAGTAATTAGAGTGTTCTAATACGTTACAGACGTTCAAAAATCTAAACATATTTACAAAGAGTTTTTTAATCATACAATATACTCCACATCAAAATATAGGCGATAGTTATCAATTATAATCATGTTCTCATATTATCAAAAACTTTACAGTTGAAATTTTATAAGTTTGTTAAGCACCGCGTCTTACTACCCATTCGGGCTATACGCTTATGTACAAATTACACTAATGGCTTAACAGATTAGGAACGTTATATTTAGAAGAATTTTACCCACAATTGCGTGGAAAACCATTTTGGAAAAAACACCCTTAGTACATCCAACCGAGATTTGAACCTCGATCTCCTCGTCATCGGCAGTCTAGTCTACTGCGATGGTAGCGCCTTAACCCATGCATCCACCGAAGCAGATTTTTATAAGTTAATGAAATCTAAAAAGTTATAAGCTAGCTCATGTTTTACACTAAAGGTTACAGCTATAAGGCTAAGCTAAATAGTGAGATACATAATAATCTATCTGGCCTTCATCTAACAAATAGAGTCAATTTTTAATGGGGCTACAAAATAGAGTTGTAAGATAATCGAGCATTATTTTTAGTGGTTTTTGAGCCCTAAAAATCAAGCGAGGGTATATCCCTTAAAGCATACGGTAGCCTTAATCAAAGATAGTTCTGCCAAACATACAACTAATTCTAAAACAACATCGGTATGCATGAGAACTAAACGTCAAGCTACTCTATTCTATTTTTCCCGGTGAAGGGGAGGTCGTAATTATAATCGTGGACGGATATACAGAGGATAGTTCATTTAAATTGGCTTTACACTCTCTCTCCACGCAGTTATGGCTAAGTTTCTTCTAAATTGTACTCACTTCAGCCATACCATATTAGTGTTTACTAAATAGGGATAGTCTAAAAGGCGGAGCAGAAATTAAAGGACCAATGTAGATCTGATCGTCCCAGGTGTATAAAATTCGCCTCACACACCCCTGAATCTATGTCCACATCTTGAGTCTGATCCTCCAATGTGGTTCACCGCTTTCTTAGAATGCCGCACTTTATGTCCATGGGCCGCAAAATAACTCGATATCGAGTTACAAATTCCTATCGAAACGGTAAACAACGAGTTACCTGGTGCGCTGGTCAAGTATGGCGGAAGTTCAACCATGTCCTAAAAAGAGAGAAATGAGGAAGAGAGGGTGGTGACCTACGGGTCTGTAACCTCTATACTCTTATGCTTGTATAAGAGGCCGTAACTCCGGATTTTTAAAGCTATATAAATAATAATAATATTAATAATAATAATAATAATAATAAAGTTCCATAAAATGAGGATAGTCATAATAATTTGGCAACTAAATAAATTTCACGTTATACCCCTCTCTCTGTTTTTGCTTGGAGGAGAAAGATTTGACAATAAGTATTTTTCCAAACACCTCCTAAGTGCTGGGACATAAGGCTTTTTTCTTAAGCGGATCAGAATAGTAAATAGTCTTATTAGAAAGTAACCGTTTAACTTTATGATGCCCTCATTACCTAGCAATATGTTCCGTCGTGATGAGTCGCTACGAATCGTTTGACTGACTTTTTGAATAGCTTTCATACATTGGACGTTTGTGGCAAAGTTGAAAGCTAGAGAAAAGAAATGGCTGCATCATTTGGTTATCGATTGAAAAAAGTTCAAACTATTATAATGAGCAGTATTATATTCATGCTACATTTCAATTAAATTAAGTACCTCTGACGAAGAGTTCATGATTTTTTGAGATTGTGTATTTTTTAGAATATATTAAAGAGATATTCTGCTTAGGTGGCTGCATTATTTAAAGCGTCACCCTCATGTTAGACTAGATTGCTGTTGACAGGGAGATCGGGGATCAATTACCGGTCGGGTGTAATGAGTATGGTTTTCCACACTCTCCCCAATCAATGTGGGTAAACTTTAAAAAAAACAGAGATACTATTTTATTGTTTGAAACATATTGTTTAAGTTACAGTATTAGAGCATGGTTATGACAAATTATATTTTCTAAATAAATATTTTTTCTCTTAATCCCGAACGATACACTGTAGCTGTATATATATTCCGATACCACATTAATAATAAAGCTTATTTACTTCTAACGTTGAAACATTCTAATATATTCCAAAATTACAAGTCCAAAATATTGTTAGATAGTAAAATTATCATCAATGTTCATTTAATAATTTAAAATTTTAGATGCCTGCATCAATATGCACGTGAAATAAGTTTCGGCTAATTCATTATGGGTTTCCAGTAATGAGGAGGTCGGGGCTTGAATTCCGGGCCGGTGTATTGAGGGTGTTTCTTATTAAATGGTTTCTCACTCATCTTACAAGTAAAATTGGGTACACTATTCTTATAAAATTCTACCTTTCTCATATCTACCCCCATAGATGCAAATATATTTAAAACCCATTGGATGGACCATAGGATGTTTGACACAATCCCGCCAAAAAGCGATTCACTTGAAGAAATCTAGACAGGACGTTTGAAGAAATCTTGTTAATTAAATTGAAAGTCATTTGGATCAAATGATATGGGACGTTTGGCCCCAGTAAAAACATTTTTTCTCACAAACTTTCTTTAAGTAGTCTTTGAATCCAGCAACTTATGAGAGTGAAGCGTGACAAATGTAAACTCAATATTTTACGGTCAGTACAACGAAACATCACTTCAATGTTACCTAGGCTGCCACGCTTCGTTGTAATAACTTCGTCAACTTTCACATCCATCGTCACAAGTGAATGAACAGAAACAGGCTATAGAAAAGTGAGTCAAAAGTAAAACAATCTCCAATGGTGGGATTAAAAGGTGTTTTTTACAACATCCTATGACCAACCTGGTCCAAATGACCCGTGCATTTTAGTTAGGAGAATCTCTGATGGTATCAAAAAACCTCCACCCCGACAGCTAATCAGCCGTGTGGTACACACACACATAAAAACAAACACATCTTATATTTATCAAAACAAAGAGGAGCGTCAATAATAATAGAGTAGATTTTATTGTGCTTTTTTTCACCGTGTTTTTTTATAGGTCCGAGCCAGACGTATTTAGCTTTTGATGAGGAAATAAGTGTAGAAATATTAAATATTTAGAAAGACCGTTTGCACGTGGAGGGAGAGTGGAAAACTATGAAGGAAAAGAAAACACCTCTTTTCCTCACCTTCTCTTTAGTACACCCGTTCGTAACTCAAACTCCCACCTTCCAGAACTTGACAAATCATACTAAATGAGCCTGACATTTAGTTGGCGACCTCACCGATACGAGTAGCACAGTAAAATAACGTATTTATAAACTATCACCAAATAATGATAAAATGCAGCGTTTTTTAATGTGTGCCTTCAACATTATGGGAACCACTTCGGTGGCCGCATGGTCTAAAGTACTACTCTCGTAATAGATTATACTGTCGAGGTTCAAATCTCGGTTGGGTGTACTTAGGGTAATTGTTCCAAAACCATTTTCCCACTATTTCTCCACGCAAGTGCGGGTACACTTCCCATAAATATAACCTTCCTAATACCTAAAACCATTAGCGTAATTAATACATAAGATTATAACCCTAATGGGTAGTAAGACACAACGCTAGAAAAAATCATGGTCATCAACGGATTTATCTAAAAGGTAGAAGTGATAGAAATATTTCAGAGAAAGTACACTAGAATAAGAGTGAATAGATGACGGAAAAACTCCCCACCAGTGGACCCAACTGAGATTCAACCTTAGATAACTTTACCTCCATCTAAGCTCCAATCCACTCTGGTAAAGGTAGGTGTCGTCTGTATATAACACCACACTTATGGCGTAATCAATATTATTATGAAACTGGCCCTGAGTGGTCAACTCAATTTCTCAGAGTATGATGCCTAGTTAAAATAAAATATACGCAGAACATCACATTATAAGGACTGCCTGGGATCAAATCCTACTTAGGTACCTTGAACTCTTGTCAGTCCTTACATAGACTTTTACGACGGGAGTGAGGTATACCAATGGACCAGATTATTTTCCAAGTTACATATTCACTGTATCCAGTCAAGGCCAAGTTCAAGAAATCATTTCCTCGTATCTTAGAAATTAGCGGCCGAGCAATGTAGGGCTGTGTGTGTACGTTCTTCCTACAAATTAGAGACCTATTTACCAAGCAGAGGAACTCAAAGTGTGTTCACCGCACGCGAAATCTGGGCGGCCGTCCTGGCGCTGATAGACACGTATTTAAGGTCAAGTTTACCATGTATATTCACTTATCTCTGCTGCAAGAAATTACAGTTTCAATTAAGAAACCATTCACATCTGTAATTGTACGGACAAAGATGTAAATTTCGTCTTGTTTGATTTGCCGTGGTGATGGGTGGGTTTTTGGTTATTGTGTTTTTCTTTTTGCTTTATGTGGTTTCCAAACATTTCTCCAGGAAAATTGTGTTTCAATTAATTAACTGTCCAAATAGTCATGTTCCCTTACATTTTATATTTCAACTTTCTAAAAGCCATTATAATAAAGTGTTATAGAATTAAATAGCCAGGCATTTATGTTAAGATAAATTTGGATTGTTTTAATAATGATATTTTTTTAACTTTCACTTTCTGAAAAAGAAAAACTATCTCAACTTTTGTAAGCCACGTTTTAGATTACGAAGACTAAACGTCAAGCTCGTCTAGTCTGGTTTATCAGTGACTCGGAAGTCGTGGATTGAATCCCAGCTGGGTATACTTAGGGCTGTGTTCTCACCCACACTATTTACACACAAATGCTTGCATATTCCCTACTTTACTATACGTATCTCTATCCTAGTAAATGTAAATATATTAATATATCCCAGATGGTTTGTAAAGCAAAGTGTAAAAATAACTCGTAAACGTACACAAGCCTTAGAAACCTAGGCATCAATTTGTAACTGTGAAAGAAGAGATCTAATAATTATTATTATCTTTTAAACTTTTTCTTTGGCAATGCTAGAATCAAATCTGTAGCCTTTAGTTCAGCAACCATTTCGATGATTTATTTACATACACATTTATTTTATTTATTTCTTTGAGGTATTTATTGTGCACTTTCTGAACCGACTGATTATATCAGCACACGATAATTTACATGAGCGGGCGCGAAAGGTTCTACCAATTTTGCTGGGAAAGGTATTTTCACATATTTTCCAGGGTTATTTACCATGCCACAATACACATAGGACCGACAGATTTACATTTCCTCCTAAAGAAGCAGTGCTACGGATTTTTATCGCTCAAGAAAAATCATTAGACCACAGCCGGATTTGAACCCATGAGCATTGGTTCTTGATGCGGTCACTTTACCCCAAGACCACCAAGGTTGACATGTATAGATACATATATGAATATACATACTGTATGTGCGTATATATGTATAAATATATTGCTTCTTGCGTTTTTTAATGATTGATATCAAATAAATATCGCAACTTAAATTGAATCATTAATATAATATGTGAAAAATAAAACCATCTGCGTTTAATATAACTGGACGTTTGAAAAGATGATAATATATTATTAATATATATTAATAATGTTTCCATTACGTTGTGTTAAGTTTATTGATACTCAAGATTGAAAAGATTTTACAATTTTGCTAAACAAACTGCTGAACTCCATCCTTTATAATTCAGAATGAATATAAATTGAACCTTAGTTTCAACCAGAGAGGAAATAAATTGAAACAAAATGTCGCTCTCAGCCTGGTCCAGCTGCTTGTGTAACCTCAGCTGGGCTGCGTTCCAACGCGCCCAACCTTTTCGTTATTAGTCCCAAAGTTTGAATTTGCGCTCATCAGGGTCTTGTATTTTCAAATTTGGAATAGAATTCTTGAAGCTATCTTTCTCACTATCAGCTATCCTGGTAGCCAATGCTGACAAGTGACAATCCTTGTAACCACCTATAAGGAAGAGAGCAATGTAAGTTGTCTTAGCCTAGCTATTCGCTAAATCATTTAACACAAATGCAGTGGTGCACCTAATATTATGGTTTTAAGGGAGACAGGGGGCTATTTTAAACTGTACTTGAGGAAGTAACTCCATATAAAAATACAAAAGTTAGCGGAAACTATAATTGAATTGACTCAACTTATTGAATATACAAGAGTTTGTGGCAGCATCTGCCTTTGGTTGGCTATAAAACAAATTAACAGATACAAACCAACAAGTTCACAATTCCAGCTATTTAAAGCCAGTTATTTAAAAATAAATTGTTCCGAAAATCACTTAACAAAATAACATGCAGACACGTCGGTGCTTTAACTATGGTTTTCTTCTTATTCTTGCTCTTTAATTTTTTTTTGGAGGGGGGGGGTGTTTTTGGCTTTATATTTAAACTGGGGTGCAATAAGATGACTTGAACTAACACTCTTTTTTTAACAGATTCATTTATCAAAAAATGTTTTGCAAAATATAAATAAAATATTTCTTAGACACATTTAGTTTAAATTTCTATATTTAGTAATCGTAATAGTTTGTGAATATTTGTCATAAAATTACATATTTACTTCAAGAGAACCATTTATCTTCATTTTAAAAGATCCAAGTCCAATACTAATATAATCAAGGTAGATATTCAATAAATTTAAAATTACTTTTTAAGGTATTTAACGTACACATTCTAACCAAATGATGATATCAGCACATGGTTTATATCCTAGCTTAAATCTAGAACAGACACAGCCCCAAAACAGTTAGTTATTTATGTTATAATGGAAACACCAATTTCACTAACTATAACTTTATTGGCAATGCCGGGAATCAAACTCTAGACCCTCAACAAAGTATGCAAAAACGCTATCGACTGAGCTAAGATATGGGATGTTAAGTTTACTTTATTTGTATAAAACTAAACTAAACGTAACTAATGACGCAATATTGTATTTATATTGTACAAAAAGGTTTTTAATATGAAAACTATAAAAATATAGACCATAGCCCGTGAAGACGAGTTAAGGGCAGTATTTTTGCAGTTTTGATATAAAAACATTTATTTGATCAAAAAAGAAATAAAATATTGCTCCATTAGAAATAATAGAGTTGAATTTTCTTCTCATGGCGATATCAACAGTTCTTGAATATATTTTAAGGGTATCCTGGAATTCAATGACAACTTTTTCTCTTCATTTAAAAGGTTTTTCATCTCATGCCACTATGCTCACGGTAGATATTAAAGATTTATTGATCTTGCCGTGTGAATAAAATTAAACTCTATATTTCTACTGGAGCAATATTTTATTTATTTTGGCCAAAAACATGTTTTACCATTAAAATTCCAAAATCGCTTTCATTAACTCACCTTACCTTCCACCCCACCTTAACCGTATCTCTGAGATATAAATATAATTGGCCGAGTCCCCCTTAATCCCCGCCTAGAGTTGCGCCATCCAACCGCCGCGCCGCGCGGTTGATGGCTCTCAACACTTGTTATTACCAGAATCTGAGGCCCTCCCTTGGTACATACGAAACAAGCCAGCCAGCGACCCACGTGATACAAAAGTAATGTTATCAAGGCGAGGTTGGCAACACCTGCTAATGATCACTTGCTGTGTTGACCTCAGTAGAGGAGGGAGAGGTCATACACCTGGTAGAACAATATTAACAAGGTGGGAGGGTTCTTAGTTATGCTGTCAGGACTTCCTGAATCTTTGGCAGGGAGATATAGTAGAGTGACACTTGACCAGATGTTCATTCAAGAACATTGTTTCTGCTGAAGAGGGGGAGATTTGGGTTTGAATCCTGGTCGGGTTTATTGAGGGTGGTTTTCCCTAAAATGGTTTTCCACTCTCTTTCCATGCAAATGAGGGTAGATTACTTCCAAAATGCTTCCTACCCTATTAGAGTAACAATCAGATATGCGTTTAACCTGAACACTTAGAAAGACGCAGTGATTAAAAAACAACATTAATTAATTTACGTAATACATTCTAAGAAATTACAAACCAATCCCAAAATCTGAGTGTATAGGAGACCCAAAACAAGCTTCAGTACGCTGGCTCCATCCGATTCCATTTATCAAGTGGTCACACGGATCTCACAGAAGTCTATAATGTCCACTGGTCCCATCCTGTTTCAGTGACCAAGTGGTAAAGGTAGTTGACTAGAGATAGCCTAAAAACTACTTTTGCTTTCTTGATCACATAAATTTTGCTATTTTTGAGTCACACACACACATAAAGCAAGCTTCTAGGAGAAATATAAAGCAGGCTGTCATACATAAGGTCACAAGTCAATTTATATATAATTTACTTAAATTTATTAATGTATGGACTCTATTAATGCATGGTTTTTTATGCCATTAAAGGTTTTTGAGGTCTCTAAAAATTGTTTTTGAGCTGTATATCTGACCAAACATAGCAAAACGTCTTCTATTTCAATAAACAAGGCTGTAGCCAAACAATAATTTCAGGGGGGTTTGTTGGCCACATCCCCCAATTGCCGGAAGCTAGAAAAAAATTCAAATGATAAACAGTTCTAAAAGCTATCTGAAGTGTTTTTTTATTGCAACATAACCCCCTAACTGCGAGAGGCTAACACAAATTCTAAATGTTAAACACCTCTAGAAGCTCTCTGAAGTGTTTTTTTTATGAAAACATAGCCCCCTAACTGCTGAAGCCTAGGAGAAATTATAAGTATTAAACACCTCTAGAAGTTATTTGAAGTGTAGAGGGCCGGGAAAAGTTCTAAATATTAAACCCTTTAGAAACTATCTGAAGTGTTTTTTTGGCACCATAACACCATAACTTCCGAAGGCTAGGAAAAATTCTAAATATTAAACACCTCTAGAAGCTATCTGAAGGTATTTTTTAATAGTAAAATAACTCCCTAACTGCCAAAAGCTAGGAAAATTTCTAAATATTAAACACCACTATAAGCTCTCTGAAGTGCTTTTTATGGTAACACAGCCCCCTAATTTGGATTTGTATCTTAATTTTGATATTGTTTGAACCATAGTTAAAGCCATATATATTTTGTTCATAAAATTTGGGTTGGGGGTTAACCCCAACTACCCCCCATGGCTATGGCATTGTCTATAAACCATGTGATTTTGACAAGCAATAAGTGGCTTTGGGCTATTTGTTATCTTGGCTATCAGCTATATCTATTTTTAATCTATATTATTGTAAAACGTAGAACATGAATAGAAGAAAGTTTATATTAAAATATACACTAACCCACAGTTGTGGCCAAATGATTTAGTACATTAGACTTACATGGAACTTGGCTGTCATTGTGGTTGGGTTTAAAATCCCATCTGGTTTCATAAATTTCAGTTTCATTGTGAGATCACCATAAAGCAGTAGCAGTAGACCTCCCTCCGTCTAATCGCAAAGTGCTAAATACATTCATACATATACAAATGGGCATGCGGCAGTGGACTTAAAATTATAAGTTCTAAGGTCACAACTCCTAAACTAAATTTCTTTACTTCGTAAGGCTTAACTTACCTAACTTCACTGCACGTAATTTTATAGCTCCTAAGTTCACTAAGCCTAAAAGCACTGGACCTAAAATTAATTTAATAAAGATTTCTTTAAAATATATTTAAATATTCAAATAGGAAGTGAACCTAAAGGCACTAGAACTAAACTTTTGAAAACCTAATTCTACGAGACCTAACTTCACTTGACCTAATTTTATAAGATCTAACCCCACAAAACTTAACTCAACAAAGCAACATTCACATGACCTAACGGCACAATACCTAAATTCACAAGACCTAACTTTATATAGTATGCCAGCATATTACCTTAAACAAAATTTTTTTAAAAATGATTATTATAAATATACACCAGTAGGAACACGGACAAAGGCGTCAGTCTTGTCTTGACTAGTTTTCTGATGAACAAGAGCTCAGAGTTCAAATCCTGCTGGATGTACCGTACCCTTAAAGTAAGGACGGGTACCTCCCATTTATCTTCTAGTTGCTAGCCTACTTGTACTACGATTGTTAATACAATGTTTTGGGATGGTTTGAACGTCGATATTTAAAACATACCTTTCGATATGAAGCTGTTTAATGAACACAGCCCCCACGTTTGTAATGCGTACTAAGGGCTGAGACTATAAAGCTCATACGAATGACCACCGCCCTCCCAACGCATGTTGTTTGGATCCAGCAGGAGAGTTGTTGTTATTAAAATCTTGTTTCTAGTCTCATCCCTAAATGTCAAGCTCATTTAACCTAGTTTTCTGTTGACAAGTAAGTTGGGTTTATAATCTTGGTTGAGAATACTGAGGTATTCTATTAGATTATTTCTCACTCATTTATTCAAACAAATGCGGTAACATTTCCACTAAATTCTTCCTTTATCACTATTTTCAAATAGTGAAACGAAATGTGGATAGTTCGAACAAGTACTAAGATGGAAAGCTGTGACAAGCAGGATTGCCTCAACGCTGATTATCTCGACTGAAATCGAGCGAACGTGCTCGACCAAACTGACAGTTTTTTCGCGAATCCTTTTGATTGTTACATTACAAGTCAGTACAGAAGTCTCGCCGCACGTGTCGAGCAGAGTCATCCAGTGGTCATTAGTGTCTACTGGTGTGAAGAAGCAGTGTGTGCAACTTACATTTTGCAGCAAGTGGTTGTTCACATTGTAGTCGAACCAAGGAACAACTTCATTTGTTACTGAACAAGTAGTGTCGTGTTTCACAATTCTTGGCGCAATTGAATTAAGCAGATACTCAAAATCTGTCAAAGAGTTTTAAATAAAATTTTTATTATCACCTTTAATTTCTTGAATTTTCAAAATTTTTGTTAATATCTCAATTCACCCTCAACGCTTCTTTCTCTAAATAGGGTCGTCTGCCTCCACAATTTCTGTTTTTTCTTATCCCTTTTTAAATACAACATCTAGATAAAATAACGCAGAACTTAGAGCTTCTAGGTCCGACATTTCGGCTATAAATGAGAGAAAATTGTAGCACTGTCAAGCCGAGGATTATAAGTGACCATTCACCGCATTCCTATCTTTGTAATGTAATGTTCACCTCTAATACATTCTTCGAGCAGAGCTCGACTTTACCGTGAGCTACAATAGTGAAATGTGTATATAGACCTATGATTTAAATTTTGCCATGGATATTTGCTGATTTTCATAGAAAGCCATTTATTTGATAGCTATAATATTTACTAGATCTTCTTTCGCGTATTGCTACGTCAAGTAATGTGATCAGTAACTGTCACTTTTGATAGCTATTACTAGTATGGTACATCTAAAATAGCAATAATAATTAATTATAGTAAAATGTTTTCAATATTATCAGAAAACAATATGTTTGTATTTTATAAAATAGGTTCTTATTTAGATCAAAGTATACATGAATGTCCCGCTTATAGTATAATTATTTGGTGTAATGTTATTATCAGGGTAGCATAAAAAAAATCATTAATTGCATAGACATGGATACAAACTTAAAATTAACGAAAGACGTACAGGAAAGAAAATACAATAAAAGTATGGGCACGTGACAGAAAGAAACAATGAATTAAAAATTGAATTAAGAGCGTATTGATTAAAAATGAAAGCCAAAAATCCTCTCCCTATATGGGACACACAGACAAAGGGAAAGACATAATTGTAAAATCCAATTTTCTGGTTTCGGGTTCACATAAAACGTAAGTATTCATCATAATCTCCAGATCAATTTTGTCGGGATAACAATACTTTCTCTTGAGATGAGAAAGTAAAATAGACTTTAATTTTAATCCATCCATAGTATTAATAATAATATGTCGTGTTCTTATCTTTACTACAGTTTTAAGATTTCTCTTTGGATTTAAAATTGAAATAACTCCTGTAGTTTATTATTGGATTTGAAGTTTATATTTCCTTGATGATCTTTAGAAAGAAAAACCAATAGTATATTATATTTTTAGAGAATTACCGTTGTTTACGTGGTCTAAGACGTCTGTATCACCATAAATGTTAAAAATCAAACAAATATGCATGAGGTGTTCGATCGATGATTTAGAGTTTTAAATTCACTTTTCTCGGAATGAGTTATTAAAATATGAAACTCTTTTTTAGAGACCGCCATGCTTGACAAATTTTTTAAAATACATATATGCATTTAACAGTAATCGTGGGGCAAACAAACACAAACAGGCTGAATGTCAAATTATCGAGGTAAACAGGACCAAAACCCACTCAGTCATTTAATCAAAAAATACTGCTTTGTAAATAATTATTCTGTCTCGTGTTTATTTTAAAGGTATAGCTTGGATAGTAAACACACAAAAAAGAATTGAGTCCCCGAATTCCCAATTTTTCTTTGGTGCAACATGTCTTACTACCCATCTGCGGGCCATGGAAAATAAATATAATACACCCACATTTGTGTGGAAGAATAATGGAGAGACGTTAAGTAAAAAAACACCCTCAATACAACCTGCTAGTAATGGAGCCCGGTAAGCCAGACCAGACGAGTTTGGCAACTTTTACTGCATGCTCGCTGATTTGTGCCACAACTAACAAGACAAACATCTAGAAAAACATAGCCAAAACAGGTTAAGACATAAACAAATTAACAAATTGGAGCCCGCTTCGGTGGCCGCATGGTATAAGGTACTGCTCCCACAATAGACTAGACTGCCGATGATGTGGGGATTGAGGTTCGAACCTTGGTCGGGTTTACTGATGGTAGTTTTTCCAAAATTGTTTTAAAATCTTCCCCCCACGCAAAGGTGGGTACATTTCCTATAAATATAACCTTCCTAATCCCAAAACCATTAGTGTAACAATTAAATAAGTGTATAACCCGAATGGGTAGTAAGACGCGGTACTAAAAAAAGGGATCAACCTTTCAATTGGCATATGGACCAATGGTTTGGTGACAAGGAAGTCGAGGTTTGAATTTCAGCCGAGTGTAACAAGAATATTTTTTCTTTCTCCACGCAAGTGTGGGTACAGTTCCTCTAAATTCAACCTTTCTCATCTCAGCCATGTTAGTGTAGTTAAATACTGATAGTCCGGATGGGTAGCAGACTAAGCGTGGACTCAGTTGACTAAATAATTTAGGTTATTAAAAGGTTAGTGAATATGGCGCTAGAGATGATCGCGCACTGCAAATAAATAGTTGACTGCATTGATGGTGTTCAAACACACAAGAACACTGGTTGAACTCTGATATTAATTAAAAGATTGGATCAAGGTCTTCATACTCACACTTCAGTATCTCGTGTCTTTGATTCCAAAATAGTGTGTTTTTTTCGTATCTTTTTTTACTATAAAGGAACATTAATGGTCTGCTAAGATAGAAACCTGAAGTGAGCTCCCTCTGTGGGAACCAAGTACCATCATAAACAACGCCAAGAATAAGGCACGAACCACGTAGCCAGCTAATCTGTGTGTGCAATCGACCGAGAGGAGGCAGTATCGGTATCTGTATCTTTCCTGGTCATCCCACTCATTATCCTCTCTCGTCCCGCCACCAGCAAGGCCGTAACCTCCCGGAGTACGAGATGACCCCGAGTTGCCCCCGTCGAACCCTCTAGCCATCACGAGGGAAGTGGAGCAGGCAGGATGCGCAGAGCAACTTGATCAAAACCTGGCGGACGGAGCATTCGCGGCTCATAACGGATCTTTATTCGGAACGGTATATCAGGGCGGGATTTGATTGAAGTAGAAGGTGTAGCTGACAGCGGGGGAAGTCTTAGGCGGCGTTTAGTCTGACACCGTTTCCAATTGGCTGGTTACTACAGTCCAATTTATTTTTAAAAAAAAGCTTTCTGTGATCAGCATTGAGACCCAGTTACTATTTTAATGCTGCTATTTTATATACATTGATAATATCGATCAAAAGTGGATGCTAGAGATCACATGACTTGACGTTTGAATACGTAAAAGTAGATCTAGTATCTTCTATCTTTGTCAGATAAGGTTGTTACAAAGACCTTGCAATTATTGTTCAAGTCAATTAACACAACGTTAGGGGATTACTTACTGGAATTCTAAGACGGGAAGCAGATTTACAAATATCGCAGAAGTACTTTGTTATTTCCAAATATGGCCAAAATATTAAAATCATTACGGTACATTTTAAGTTTAATAGTTTTTAAAATATTATGAAAAAATTAAATTACATCATGTTATAAGAGGTTTTACGCGAAATGCTGTGGTAATGAAATTAAAAAAAAGAATTGTTAGAAACATAGAAACCTCCTCAAAGAAATAAAGTTTTTGAATAAGGTCACTACATTAAATGGTAATTAAAGAGAGTTTTTGTGATTTTAAGATTTCAGAACTGCCATTCCCTTCATAGATACAAAGATTTGAAGAGATATTCATGTATGTGGTGCCATTAAGATAGTCGAGCAAAAATTTATAAATACCAGAAACCGGTTGGGTTTATAACTCTCTTGGGTGACGCTTTCCAGCAAAAGGAGAGCAAACAGGCAAAATAAAAATACAAATAACAATACAATTTTTGTTGCAACCCCCTATTAAATACATCATTCAATTCAATAAGATCTATTCTACACTTTTATACCAGCTATTTTAGCTACCCGGGCATTTAGATCTTAGTTATAAACCAAAATATGTACACTTTAGAACTTTCCAGAGTGAAAAATTTCAAATTTTAAACTATGTTTACAAGTTTTTATATGTTAGTGTGTTTTTCTATATTGTTTAGGCTAAGACTGTTCCCTGTCGTTCCCTACCCTTACTTAGGACCGGTGCCCACGAGTGAGGTGCGTCATCTTTGCAGTCGGGTCCTGTGACGCTGCGACACCACTAAAAGCAGTTCACACAAGCGACCTACGTCTGGTGACGCTAAGCCGATGCCACGTCACAGCACCCGGAGCAGTTCACACTAGCGACTTGCTTCTATTTGGACGCAACTCTCGGCCTCAGTCGGTTTGAAGCCATGGCCATGGTAAGTACACTCCGGGAGTGCAAAAAATAGGCAAACTTATCTTGGCTCTACACAACTCTAATACCCTGCAATTAACTTATAAGTCATCTTTATGATATCTGTAACAATAATGTACGTATAGGTATTTTGCCTAACATTGGGTCTATACTCATTATTTTATAAGTTAACAGTGGTTGTGACATGTTTCAAGTATTTTATAAGTTGTTATTGGGAAAATAAATGGTGAGTAGTAATGTAACTAGTTTTAGTGCACTTTTATTATAATTTCCGGATAATTCATATGACACATGGTCCCAGTTAATACTTATAAACGAAGTTCCACTATACATAGATTTTTTTTTCCCAATTCATAAAAATTATTAGAAAAAAAAGTTGAGATAGAACTCGCCAAGTTTCTTTAGCATTGTGACTTCCATTTCATCAGTATTTGGATATAGCGTCTTACATATCTCCATCCATGCTGCTGGTTTTTTATTTATGTCGTGGTATTGTTCTAGGGACGACTTCCAAATAACAGGTCTATCCCGCACCTCATTGATAAAAAGTTCTGTCTATTTTGTCCTCCATTTCGACTGTACACTGATTACCGTCACAATGAAGCGCTCAGTTCGTATGCATTGCTCTATGTCTTTACAGAACTGACAGCGTCACCACCGCGTTTGGCAGAAACTCGTCACTAGTTTTGACGCCAGACCTCGTGTCCTGTGTGAACTCCATCATTCGAATCAAAGTAGTGCTGAGACGCAGCGTAACATGACGCGACTGTAAAGATGTCGCACGTCGCTCGTGGGCACCGGGCCTTAACTTTTCCTTAATCTTTGAGGTAGCAAGGACTTACATGGAACATTCTACGCCTATTGTATTGCCATAGTTTGGCGAGCTTAGATTCCCGCAAAGTGTTCGATTTTTTCCACCAAGAGTCACTGGCGTGGACAGGTGGAATACAGGTTGTTTTTTATGTTCTAGAAATAAACTAGTTTTTAAGACGTGTACTGTTGCAATCCTTCAATTCATAAAGTGAACGTTGAATAACCCAAAACAATAATAACATAGGCTACCTTATATATAGGGATTAATTTGCTAAAAATATATTTTATAATTTAAGTGAAATGATCTCAGACTGGCCTACATCCTGCCAAGAAAAATAGTCAGTGTTTTATAAAATATATAAAATATGAGCTTACAATTTTACCACGTAGAGCTTCAAATGTGTTTTTATGTCATACAACACTATAGTAAAAATTATATATAATATTTTAGTAAATCCCATATTCTATAAATTATTTCCTTTTTATCACTGTTATATCCAGCTTTCAATAATCAAACACTTTTACATGCTATAAAAAGTAGTAAGAATCAAATTTGAAGTCTACTAACAGGACACAATTCAACTTCGTTCAATGATATGTAACTTACGGCTGTTATGAAACATTGTTTTGAAAGTGACGCTTTATAAATAATTAATACGACAATATTATGCATAATATTTTCTCATATATAAAATCCAAATCTAAAAAAAATGTATTTTATAAACTACCCTCAAATTAATGTTTCTTTGAAAAGCAGGTATACATTGTTATTTATAATTTAAAATACTCCCCACATATAGGGCCTACACTATAAATAAAATCGTAAGGTTAGCTTTACAAAAACATCAAATTTTCAAAAATAGGCCATTAGTAAACTATCCTTATGAAACCAGCATATATTCCTATTTGTTATGTAAAATACTCTCAAAATACCCATGTTGAAAAAAAATATGAATTTTTTAAAATTTTCACAAATAAGTACCTTACTCTTGAATTAATGTTCCACTAAAAAAAAACAGTCTTATTTTTAATGTAAGATCCTTGGATGTATAAAAAGAGCAAACATCTATAAGGCCATTTTCAAGTCAGCTATAAGTTTTAAAAATTAGTTTTCAGTAAACCATCATTAATTTTTCAACTGAATCAAAATCACGATATACTTGAGTTATGCTTAAAAACCTCAAATTATTCACTTTGAATTAAATTCATCAAAACATTTCCACTGTAGCCCCAGATTCATATATATATACAAATAAAAGGCATAGGGCAGGCAGATAAGGAAACAGACATAGTTATAAAACCCACTATTATGAGTAAGGGAACATATAGGCCTATAGCCTGAAATCCCATCACAATCTCGTGGATGACAAGATTCTTTAATACAATTATTTTTCTATATATGATTAAGTTAAAAGGGTAAAATAGTTCAAATTTATTATATTTTATTACAGTTCATCATGCTTATTCAACTTCCACATGAAAGATTAAGGATTATGGCTTAGTGAGTAGCACTGCCTTCTGTTGTCTCTGAAGCATCAATGATAAATTAAGGAAAATACTACTCCTAAGAACGAGTTTGTTTCCTACTTTTTAGTGCTTTTAATGGTTGAAGTTGAATAGAAGATGTTCTAGTTTAGCACCTCTTGTGTTATACGGGTGTGAACTAATGGTGATTCATCTCTTAAACAAGAGATACAACTATTTTGATATTTATTGACACAGATATAATAATCATACTTCTAAATTAATAGCTATAAACAAGATAAGGAATGTAATTTAATTTTTTTGAAGAAATTAACCTAACAAATGCTAAATTGCATCCAACATTCTAAATCTCTCCCTTTTACAAATAATTCTATATCTTCTGTATTATTTTTCTCTGACCTTTGTGGGAATATAAATCAAATGAGGGAAAGCATGAAGGCATGAAACGCCTACATTACAAATCTTGGGCACGTATTCTAGCGTGGACTATCATGGCTGAATAATACGTAAAAATAAACTACAGGTCTATTATATCGTGAACAAATTGTCATGCCCTCTGTTCTGACAATCATATTTATATAACGTGAACAGATAATTATTGTTTCTTAACTGAGGGACTGATATCTACTGTGTTATGAACAAAATAAATATCATGGTTTGTGTACTGAAAAATATATTTCAAATACAATAGAATACCATGCTATAACTGGTGACAAGTCACCTGTGGTGCCCCTAGCGGTGGGACCTAAAAATTGTAAACGTATCGTGTAAATAAACTAGTTAAATAACTAAGATGATTACAAAAAATTACATACTACAACCACTAGAAAATAATCTGTGTAGCTCATCAAAGTGCAATATCTCAATAGGAGACACTTTATAAAATTTAAAAAACTACCGTTATATAGAACTCTTCTTTATTTGAAAAACTATAATTTATAAATCATATTTTTTGATCTTAGTGTATTATCTATGAGACTTATACTGTGTGTACGGACTATATAAATGTAATTACTGCAATATAAATTATTGTCTGCACTACGAAGAAAATATTGTGCAGAGATTATTTCACAGTTTCAGTTTGTCTCAATTTTTTTATTTTTACGTTCTTTTGAATTTAATTTACAAGATACATGTCTAATTAAGATTTCATTAAAGTCCGTCTGCACCTATCTCTGACAACAAAGGCTGTGATAGCAAACGAAACTGTTTCTCTTGCAGGGGAAGGTGGGAATGCTCACGCCACACGAAAGACAATGGCTTTTAATATTGAGAATAAATATATATAGTTTTACACAGTACTAAAAACTAACTATAGCTATAAGCTCTCAATTATTCTAAATACATATAAAGTAGTATTAGCTCGACTTATTAAAGAGGGCGGGGGTGGGGGTGGGGGTGGTGAAACAAACTTATTTCTCAGATTCACGAAAGTCTACTGTGTATTTGTATGCCTCACTGAGCTTACCTGGTTTTCATAGTAACGTGACACATTATTACTTACACTGGTAGTTGGACACCAACAATACTTAGGGGAAACACATAAATTACACATAAATAAACACTTCAGTATTAATAGGGTAAATGTATGAGGATAAACATGAAATAAATAAAAATAATATTTTATATTATTGTTGAATCATTCATGTAATCTTAGGTTGAACCACATCACCTGTCTGTGGATTTCCGATACTGCAGTTCTAAGATAACATAAATATAGTTGATATATAAAAATATAGATACAAATCAAGTTTTTTATATTCAATCTTAAATCCGGGAACAATGTTCACTTATCGATGTTAAAATAAATTTATTTAAAAAATATTAAATAAAAATAAATACAAATAAATGTTGTTTTCAAGTAAACCAAAATCTAGTATGCTTCTAATTATTTACCTAAATTAGATAATTGAGATTGAAAAAATTATATTCTCACATCTACGTCAATCAGTGGAAATATTACCCCAATATGTAATTTTTAAAATTATTCTTATTAAATTTGTTAAAACTGAAAGTCACAAAATGAATATTTTAATACTAAATTTAGACTTACATTGTATATTTGATATAAAAAGCAAGGAATAATAAAAATATAGCCCTCATGGTATTTGAATATGTGAACTTTGGTATGAAAAAATAAATACATATTTTAAAACAATATATTTAAAAGTGCTCTCTGAATAAATTGTATAAATCACCATATACCTTATAAACTAACTCAGTTCGACAACAGACACAATACTCTTTATTTCAATGACTATGCCTTATCCTCCTCAATGGCAATGTCAGTAATAGAACCCGGGACCCTTATATTAATTAAAAGATGTACTGTAAGTAAGGTGATAGACTGTTTTTTGTTTGTTTAGTGACTGTACAGCATTAGAGATAAAATTGAATGTTAGAAGTAATAGATATAAAATTGACTTTATTTATTATATAATTAGAGTTTGACTAGCCTAAAATATTGATAAATAATCCAAAATAATTTTTTACCTAAAGAAAAATTATGCATCTCAAAATTAAGATTTTGAAATAATATTGTGTTAAGTTTTGAATAAACATCCTTGTGGACTTATTTAAAATAAATACAACAAAATTTACTAGTTGGTGGTAAAATTTCATTGTAACACTACAATTTAAAATACAATTTTCTTCATCCAACAAATATAAAGTATAATTATTTTTCTTTTAAATTGTTAATACAAAGTAACATTAATAAATTAGCAATGGTAATCATTTAAGTTTTAATATTTGTTTACGGTAACATTAAAATAAGGTCGAAAGAGAAAAATAATTCTTAATAGACTTTCTTTTTTGTGTGGAAAGAAAAATAAAGATCGAGTGATTTGATGTATTTTACAAGTCTTAAAGCTAAATAAAGCACACACTTTTTCCAACTTGTTCGATATTTTAAATTGACGTATTTTAGCAATAACTAGCACCAACAGAAACTTTAAAATATACTAAATAATCTCTATTTCAAACGCAGAGTATCGACCCATCAGGTCATGCCACCAGGAGCGCTGTATGTAGTCAACTGGTAGTGCACGGATGGTCGAGTGTCCTGTATTTTCCTTTGTTACAGGTACATACTGTATCGAGTATAGATTACCATAATCTTCAGAATAAATAACAGTAATCTACTATATCGTATACAAATTGCAATTACCAGTAGAGTAAAGAGCAGGTGTATGCTAATCGTGTACAGATTATCATGATTTGCGAGCCAAATAACGGGCTCAGTCGAACTGTTTTTTTACCTGCGTGACCTTTCATTTTGTATCCTTCTCTAATAAATAATTTGTGTACAAAATTGTCTTATAACCTTGAAATGAAATCATTACGAGACAAAAATTGATGGATGTACGGTTGAGTATGCTGATACAATTTTTTATGAAAGTTATTTATAGCTATTTTAATATTTTTTATAGATTTAATGAATATTATGATAAAATAAAATAATTAACTTTGTCATATTAAATCTTTATTTTTAATAAATTAAATTTCTAGCCGTTATTTTAGAAGAAGGTAACAAGTTTCTTCAGGCACCTCCTTAGATAATTAGGTGATAATATACTTAAGGTAACCTACCTCGGTGGCGTAGTTAGCTAACGCTCTATTCGTGTTGAGCTAGACTGCCGAGGATGGGTATATCGAGGTTCGAACTGGGGGGGTTCCTAAATGGTTTTCCACTCTCCCTCTACGCAAATGTGGGTTCACTTCCTCTAAATTACACCTTCCAAATTCCTAATCCATTAACGTAATTAGTACTTAAGCGTATAACTCGAACGGGTAGTAAGACGTGGTGCTAAAAAAAACACTTAAGGCAAAGTAAAATGTAACAATTACGTAGACACACAGTTTTGATACAACTTTACGCAGCATTACAAAGTTTCTACACTTTGTTTCTGGAGTTGGGAATCATGTGTACCAATAGTGCATGAGATAATAGTCCTAACAGTGGCAGGAGAGATACTACACTTTAGAGGGAATTAGTACAATATAAAATATGTCTGAAAAGTTTGCCCACTTTTTTTAATACAAATTATTATATCAGTTTATAAAGACAACTTTGGTGACATGGCCCCAGGGTCAATCACCTACTCCACCTACCTCTTTGAGGGGGCTCTGTGTATAGACTATATCATAGTGGTGTTTAAATTTAATAACAAGTAAATATTACCTAGTATACATATCACGTATTATGTAGTTAATAACAATAAATCAAAAATAAAATAAATCACTAAATGAATGTTTTAGTTTTTCTAGTGTCAACTTAAATTTATGGTGGTGACACATCGTTTGACAATAAAATAAACTAAGTTACGCTAATCCTTCTGATACATATTGTGATTGAGCTATGTACAAATTGTACATAAACGTACCAAGTCGTTCACTTAGTTCTTTCACCACAATGTTGTCCTGCAGCTTGTTGGATGGAAGTAAAGAATAAAGTGAGATTTTATGAATCACTTAGGATACCACCGATATATACATTTTGAGAATTCATCCAAGTCCACACATTATTACATATTATCTCACATATTATATATGAATTAGTGCAGAACGAAACTAAGTACACAGTATTAATTTTTTAATTTGGGGTGTTGACGTGAACTTTCTAAACTGAAATATTATATTAGCAAACGACTTATTCACTAATTAAAATCTAGAACCGAAACAAAGTCCAGCCCCCAGCCGTCAATTCATCACTGAAAAGGGTAGGCCCATATTTCACCAACTATACATTTTTCATCCATGAAAGAGTTTGAACCCGGGACCCTTAGCTCAGTAGGCAGATGCGCTACCACCGGAGCTAAGATTTCATCCAAAAAATAAACAATTATTTATGAAATAAAAATAGTATTTCGCTACTAGATAACTTACTAAGCCACAAAACTTGTTTAAAAATATATGAATCAATCCAAACAAATGATGAAGCAATAATTTTTTCCTCTCTTTTAGTTCAAAGTTACAACAATATTATTAGATTAGTACCTTCCTACGCACACTACTCAATTTTATAATTACTACCCCATGGCCCGTGGATTTTATAACAGCTCTATAATATCGTGTAGGCCTACACATTTATATTACACATACACTGAAAAAAAAATTCTAGAAGATAGAGAGTTGTGTGTCACTTGGCTATATATTTACATTTTATATTATGTAAATTAAAAGGTTTTCATATAACTATATTGTAATGAATTTAGTTTTATTGGATGGATCTACTAATTCTACTTTTGAGTCCATGCAAAAACACAAAATTAAACATTTTGAACATATTTGACCTTGGAATTGACCTTAAAATTCAAAATCAAGCTTGGAATCCACCCACATTGTTTCCCACATACTCATCTTATTCATCCTACAGTAGCCCCATGGCTTCTTTGGTGCGGACTGGCAGCTCACACCTGACAGCTGACGACTTTGAAAAGCTACCAGACTAAATTATGTATCCCTACGCCGAACCATATGATCTGCAAAAAATATGTGTTCAGCAGCTGTCACTTCTGACAGTCCACATTTAGGTATATACCTTAATGTTGTCAGCTGTGAGCTGTCAGTCAGCACCAAAGAAGCCATGGGGCTACTGTATGTGTTATAATTGATATATCATAAATACTTGCCGATGCCGATGAAATTATACATATATATATATATATTACTGTTAAAGTCTAAAGACCGGCAAATCTTAGAATTTACCTGTATATCCCAACATTTACCAATATCAGTTGGTAAAAGTCTAAAATATCTTAGAAAATAATTACATTTTGAGTTTTAACCATCTCTAGAGTGAGGTGGGAAAGAGGATCCCCAGTTCTAGCCTTGACCAGCACTCAAAAGTAAATCATTAACCTAACATGACATAACATAGCCAAGCCTAATCCAACCGGACCTAAATATTAGATTAGGCTTGGTTATGTCAGGTTAGGTCAGGCAAGGTTATTGGTTTACTTTAGAGTGCTGGTTGGAGCTAGATATTTCGGACTTTACCAACAGATATCGGTAAATGTTAGGATATACCAGTAAATTCTAGGATTTACCGGTCTTCGGGCTTTTACAGTAAAACACACACCCATATATTTATATATGGCTGGCGTACTATTATGAAGTCCATGCCATCCAGGACAGTACATGTATAGCCTACTAATTGAAGTACACAGCGTTACCAGGGAGAAAGGTTTTTAGTTTAGTGAATGAACGTGGGTGGTAGCGTTAAAATTATAATCTTCAAAACCTGCGTTTATCGGGACCCGACCTGGTTTTTAATATATTAAAAGAATTTAATCAAAATTTTAAAATTTCAGCTTTGAGGTACATACGTTCATGCACAAGGGATTATAATTTTTTAAATGTCATACCTCTGTGTATGGTATTATACCATGCAATATTCAATAGATATTAAAAAACTCTTCATTTTAATAATATAAAAGCGTAGGACAGGACAGCTTACATTGTAATCCGTGACATCCAAGATGGTACAATATATAGCCTTATAGACGTTATATACAGTACCGCTAATTAGGTAACATTTAAGGCATCCAAGTGAAAAAGTTATCAGTCATTCAAAGGTGAGTTTATGATCTAATTCAATGTTTCTAATGGAAGAGTTAAGGATTCGACCTCGTTCTAATACACCTCGTTACAACATAATAATCGTCCCAAGCAAATGGGATGAATTTATGTTTCTTAATACATTCCTCTCTCTTCCATTACAAATATCAACCTGACTGGTAAACTACACGTTACACGAGAACTACAATAATAACAAAGGGGAGCCCATATTATTATTAGATTGCACTTTTGAACCGAGCAATTGGAGCAGTCTACCATCCTTGAAGTGGAATCCTTGAATCCTCTGTTACAGAAGTAAGGGAAAGTGATGGAAAACGACTGTTGTGTTTGTTTGACGTAATATTATTGCCTATTGCATCAACAATGTTTATACTTGCTCACGTTGTTATATTAGAGTAGCTTAGATTCACATTGGTGGTTGAATTATTTAAGGCATCCCCTTCGCTGTGACTGGACTTCCAACGACGGAAAGATCAGAATTCGAATCCCGGTCGGGTGCAGTTTTACTGAAGATTTTTCTAACGTTTTCCCACCATCCCGCCACGAAAATGTTCGTACACTTCCTATAAATTCAAACTTACTCATCCTTAACACATAGCGTCATCAGTTCATATGCGAATGAGTAATAAGACACAAAGACAAATAAAAATTATTTTAGGGTGGTTCCATTGTAATTTTTTGTGAACCGTATCTTACTACCCGTTCAGGATATCCGCATATTTAAACTAATGGTGAATACTAATTAAGGGGAGATGAGGCAGGTTGAATTTGAGAGGAGATGTACGTATTTTGGACTGGAAGGAGAGTGGGAAATCATTTAGAAAAAACTAAACTCACTGTATCTGGCCTATATCCTAACCTTGGCCTCCCCGTCACCGATAAACTAAACACAACGAATCTTACGGCTTAGCCCACGTGCACATCGATACGGATGGTTAATTCAGTCAAATGACTATTTAATGAAGTATATAATCACTCAATCTATATTATAACCAACTTTGAATAATAATTATGGATACTAAGTATAGAAAAGTGCCTTAAGAGTACTTAAGAGTTGATTAAAATGTATCTACATTTTAAGCCGAAAAATTAAAAAATATTGCAATCCATCCATCTTGTACCCTTAGCTAACCCTGAAATGTAGCAAGCTTACCTTGCTTTATTCCACTATGGTACAGACTATAAGATAGCACCATAGTGTAATCCATTAAGGTAATACTGCTACCCTCCAGCGCAAACGGCGCGTAGGCTACGTATGTCTGTAAAGCTTTGAAATATTTTACAGCTTGGCCAATTTGGTTCAAATTTAGTGTTTAAGAACATTTCTAACCCATATTTATGTATTATGAATATTATTGTGGAGACATAACATTAAATGTATTTTATTTCTACTGTATTAACCAGAACATTGAAAAGCTAAGATACTGTTTTACTAACTTCGATTAAATTTAATTCATTTATATATTTTTCAAAGAAATAATAATTTATTTGCCTCATTGATGGGAGCATGGAATGAATTTTAAGCCCGTATTTTTATAGACCTCGTGACTCTTAATTAATTTACTGCTAAAGCTTGGTTTTTTCTCATTCTGTGTGTGGTAAATTTACGTTTTAAGGTATGATCGATGCTTTTGATCTGGTATTAAGCTAAACTTAATTGATTATATCAATATCATTGGCCTTGTAGTTGTCTATTAGGCCTACGTAGTGCTAAAACACACTCACACACACATTAGATAGTATTTTGTTAAAGATACCAAATGTGTCAGGAAAGCTAAATAACATTAATTCTTAAAATTATAAATTTCTGTATCAAAAGTGTTATGTTCAATTGTTTCACTAATCATTCTCACGGTTTAATTTCCGTCCAAACCACACATAAATAATTTCAATCACTCACATATGAGGGATAATTTGAATAAGGGATAACCCGTTGTAAGGAACATACTAAAGTTAATGGTTTTCTTGTTGTTGGAGGGCCCCCTAGGTAATCTGAGCCACCCCGGCCGTCAATCAAAAAAGGTTAGACCCCCATGCTGCATCGCATTTGACGGACGGCGGGACTTTAGGAAGGAGGAACGTTTAAAATACAACGAAAATGTATTCCGACTTTCAACAACTTATTTTGACTTGAGGAGTGTTATTCTTGTCGGCTGACACAATAATAACCGTTAAGTATAGAGTTTCTGGCGGTGCTGGTCTATATTTCTATTCATTTACACTTCGGGGATAAAGGGGTCTATCTCACTAAAATTGAATGGTGTAAGGGCTATGAATTACAATTATGTTTACCCAACACTTTAACACAATCTTAATACATTATAGGTTTTCTGAATAAATAATATAATATATCAAATATTAGGCATGTTTATATTATTTAAGGACATTTAAATTAACTTGAATAGTGGCCTTGTGACTCATAGGTAGGCTTTATATTATGCTATTTTAAGAAACTATATAAATTGCGTGTCTGGGGAAACAGATATCTGTAGCTCAGTTTGTGGAAAGATTATCCAGTACAAAAATGTACCGTTGCTCAGGGGACTCCCGATTAAACAAATTGTACATAATTTCCGTGGATGCTTCTTTCATATCCCGATGAGATTAATGGATGATGATGATAGTGAATATTACATGGTGGAGCCAATGAAGAAATTAACATCACTTAAACTTAATTATTAATTAATGCCTCCTAATTTTAAATATCTATTCCTACATTTTTATGGGTGCTGGATTTAGGCATACTAAACCGAAAAAAGTGGGAAGAATTTGGTTTAAAAAAATTGAATTGAATTTCTTGAATCTTGTCTACATTTTTAAATATTATAATCCAATTAAAAATGTATTTGTATATTATAGTACCACTACCAGAAGTATTATAATTTTAATAAAGGTAGTTTAGCTACATTTAACCTTACCTTTGATTACCAATTAAGATATAATAACTCTTAAAATATGTTGGTGATTGGTGGTTGCTGATTGGTAGTTGGTGATTTAATCTGGATCATTATCTGTTTACCAAGTTGAGAGAAGACTTGACGTCTTGTCCACGTGCCCATTGATGCAGGTAGATTTATGTTAATCGAATAATTTAAGCCAGATTTTCATAATGTGATCCCTAGATAAAGGCACAGTAACTTTTTTAATAATAGGTAGCTACAATTTTTCATATTTATTTATGAGTTTATTTTAAGCTCTAGAACATCTCGGTCTAAAATGGTTACCAGTAGGAATATTTTTAAAAATACATAAATAAGAGTTTTTATTGTTGATTATGAAATAGGTTTAGTCGAAATTCCCTGGCCAACTTTAAAATAATAAGGGACAAACAAAAAAATTAATGCATTTAGATTGTTTTCACTTTGAAACAGAAAACATGTGGACGAATACATATTTTAAAAAAATCTTAATATAACTTGGTATATATATTTATTTCAAAAGTTTGACGTTTTAAGACATATTTCTAAAATATTTTGAGCTTTAAAAATAGCATAAATAATATAAGGCTATGTGTTTTCATTTTACGTAATAATTAAGGATGGCTACCATATTTTTATTTATTTTTTCGAGGTATTTAACTTGTACTTTCTGAATCGGTTAGCTATATCAGTACACGAAAATGTCTATAAGCCAAGGTATTTTCATATACCTCCCACGGTTATTTTACATTTCTCAGTAGACATGGGACCAACGGCTCTGCTTCCACTTCGAAAGACTTAACGATACGGAATTTTATCATCCAAGGAAAACCTGTCGACCGCAGCTAGGTTTGAACCCAGGAACATCGGGTACTGAGACCAACACTTTACCCTAAGACCATTGAGGTCAACGCTACCATATTAATAAAGGGATTTGACCCCTATTGAATTTGTAGGGATAAGTAAAACCTTTCACCCACACATGACCATGTAGCAACTCAGAACTTTCACATGTCCCATACATGGCCGTGTCCTCAAGTGCATCACGTGTTCAGATACTAATGAAGATTGACTGTGCTTGGACGGGCCTGGGACTCGGTTAAGGGGGTCGTCTACTGGAGCGCTGAGACGCATTATACACGTCCAGAAGTCCCGAGCTATTTTAAGAAGCGGTTTGTTATTACAAAATAGATTTCACGCCAGATGAAAGTTATCAACATGTCTTTAAAGCGATATAAAACACACATTACGAGTTTTATAATATTTAAAAACATTATAAAATGGAGAAATAAGCTCGTTTTCAATGACGTTTCATGCGAAATGTCTAAAAAAAAATTTAGACCGCGTCTTTCTATTCGTTTGGGCTATACGCTTATGTCTTAATTACGCTGATGGTTTTAGGGATAAGGAAGGCTATATTTATAGGAAGTGTAACCCCATTTGCGTAGAGGGATAGTGGAAAACCACGTGTGAAAAACCACCCTCAGTACACCCTACAGAAATTCAAGCCTCGATCTGCCCATCATAGGCAGTCTAGTCTAATACAAGGGTCGTGTCTTAGACCATGCGGCCACAGAAGTGGGGAAATGTCTCAGTTCTGAGACCAAAGCAGATAGTCAGAAACATAGCTTTAGCCTAAAACACTTCCAATAACATTAACACTAATAACAAAAACAAATTTAAAAAATTATCTCTTTAAAATAATTAGGAATTTTTCAAACCTTATAATACCATTTATAGTATTCTGTGTCTAAATTTTTTAGGTAAGATGGAAAAGAAAGTTAGTTAAGGCTAATATTTTTGCAGTTTTTAAAGCAAAACCAGATTTTGATCAAATTAAGTGCGATAGTGCTTCAGTAAACATTTTAATATAAACATTAAAAAAAATTGTCATGAAAATGATGAAATTTGATAGATGTAGATAAAAAGTTCACATTAATTTCAAAGATAACAATGACACATATTCAAGAACTATTTCGTTGTTTAATATAAAATTATTCTTCTATACTGAGGCAACAAAATTGTTTAATATGTCCTTAAAATAGTGTTAGAAAAACTACAATAACACTGCCCTTAACTGGCGTTCCCTGCACTCCCACCTTAAGGCACATTTGGCTCCCATCGACTCATCGTTGTATCCAAACCACGCTCCGAATCTCATCTATAGTCCCACGTCCGCCCATGCACAGTCTAACTCGAGGGGGGAGGGGGAGAGAATCAACCTTAAAACCCCTACGATTTGATTAAAGACTCGGGTGTGTTCCTCACTGTCATCCAAACGTTCACTCGGACCCGGAACAAGTTTTATGGAACTGAGAATGGAGAAGTACACAATAGGAACACGTCTCCTATTGTAAGGGATATCCGACAGGTTTCCCACCTAATCTGACCAAGATGAAACGTCAGCTGTTAAGTTTGGTCCCAACTCTAACTGTACCTTCCTTACCTCCCACCCCCCACCGTGTGTGTGTGTGTGTG
>CABFWB010000539.1:105787-122990 GCA_902151455.1 Timema bartmani
AAATCTCTAACTAGTTATGAAAACTGCTGAAATACTAGTAAATTACTATTCATTCCCACACTAGAAATAAGTTTTATTTAATTTGGAAACGATAATGATTGCAATATTGTGTGATGGATTGCCTTATGCACTGGATGGATCTTGGCACTTATAATAATGTATCCGTTTCTAATACAGCTTTGGAATTATCTGGCTGCTTGACACGACCATAAAGGAAGTTGTTCAAAACATGCGCTTTTTATTAAGTTTGCAGCAGATTCTGGATTGTAGCATACTTCTTTGAAATCCCTTTAAAATTATATATGGGCTTTCTAGTTTTAAGTTGTAGATTATATTAAAAACCGTTAGTCTGGTATTTTGTATTGTTAAGGAAACACCACAGAGATTAATTCACGTCAAGGCATAAGGTCCTGGACTACTTTATCAAATAGAATCGTTTGAGTATATCTTGGATCTTGAAATGATACTTCTCAACCTACAGATGAAAATTAAAGTCTGAATGATTATACTAGTGGCAGATGATACAAATTGCTATATGATGATGCAAAGCAGTGTGTACAAAGAGGTGCCATTTATTAGTGGCATAGAGAGGCGACCTCACTGCAAGTAACCAATAAACAACATGCTACACACTTTAATAGATATATATATATCCCATATTGCAAGTGCAATTCTACAGCTTCAAATTTCATAAAATATTCTACAGTATCTTAAAATGTTTTGTTGTGATCACATTAAACACGGCCTTGTTTTTATTAAGGCTAAATTTATATTAACAACAATTTAATGTGTTTTCAGAGTTGTGACATTTTGCGTGGGAAAAAAAAGTGAATACTAGTTAATTTTAGCCTTCGAAGAATTCTTTTAGATTCTAAAACCTAAATTGTAAGGTATTTTAATTTTATGTGGACATTTTGGAGTAAATGGTATTTTTCAATAACAAACCACTCCTTAAATAACGTGTGATTGATTACTGGACATCTGCAACGAGCCTCACTGCTCCAGTAGATGGCATCTTTAAAGCTTTTTCTGTTCGGTGGAAATAGTATATTGTTTCTAATATACGATAAGCAATTAAATAGTCAGTTTAGAAAATACAAACATATTTTTTGCTGTCAAAATTGTTAACATTTTACTATAATGTGAATATTATTTTAAAGTTATTTATCATATTTGTCAAAAGTGACCGTTGCGGATTACACGACTTGTATGAATTTATTGAAATTGTTTTTTAAATGTTAAATAATATTCTTCTTCACAGAATCTCACTATAATTTGTGTCATTGATTCAAGTCATTGTCATTGATTGGAAAGTATTCCTTAAGCGGGAAAACATCACCACTGTTTGGTTTTACCCCAATTTTATTACAATATATCTGACAGCGAGAAAAAGGTACGAGATCTTTTCCCGTGTATTAATAGGCCAATTCCATCTCTAGCCATTATTTATGATACATAATATCAACACCTATGAAATAACACTAGTAATATAGTAGAGTGTGACCTTTTTTTTTATCACAGCGTCTTACTACCTGCTCAGGCTATACGCACATATGATAACTACTGTAATGGAGTTAGGAGAAGAAGCATTTTAGGGGTCATCCACAAGTATTTTCTTGGAGGAATAGTAATGAACCATTCAGAACTACCTGCTCAGGTTATACGCACATATGATAACTACTGTAATGGAGTTAGGAGAAGAAGCATTTTAGGGGTAATCCACAAGTATTTTCTTGGAGGAATAGTAATGAACCATTCAGGAAAAACCACCCTCAGTAGACCCAATCAGGATTCAAACACCGATGTCATCATAATCAACAGGCCAATCTAACACAGAGTAACGCCTTAGACTATTCGAACATTGAAGCGGGTGTTACTGTACCTATGCTGACTGCAAAAAGTATTTTTTTTTCTAGGAGGTGCTTCAAATGTTCATTCGTAAAAAAAAATTTGTTATAGTAACACTACGGTNTCAAACACCGATGTCATCATAATCAACAGGCCAATCTAACACAGAGTAACGCCTTAGACTATTCGAACATTGAAGCGGGTGTTACTGTACCTATGTTGACTGCAAAAAGTTTTTTTTTTTCTAGGAGGTGCTTCAAATGTTCATTCGTAAAAAAAAAATTGGTTATAGTAACACTACGGTGACTGCTCATCACACTTTTTCTAAGTTCTGTAGGAATTATCTAACTTGATTACGTGTAGCTCAGGGTTTTAATCCCGGTTGTATGTACTAAGGGAGTCTACCATAAATGGTTTTCCATTCTTCGTCTGTGCTAATGGGTCTACATTATCTTTAAATAACACCTTTCATATTCCTACCCCATTGGTGTAAATATGTGAATACAACCGAAAGGTATACAAATAAAAACTTTCTGATGAAGAGGAATTTAAGAGGGTATTTTTTTAGTGCTACTTCTACATTTAACTCAATATATTCGCAACTTATAAGAATACAGGAAGAGCGAGGTGAATTCTAATAACGTTCATCAGCATTTGCCTGTATCAAAGACGGGAAAACTAGAGTTCAAATCACAATTAGAAAGAAAAAACTCCAACTCACCCAGCTGAGATTCAAATTTAATCCCAACACCGCAAGTAAGAAAAATGAGAACATTATTAGCGCTTTCTGGCGCTGTGCCAACCTATCTTATTTGGGGAGTGTTATTCATAACGTTGTCCTACAACAACTGTTTGGTATAGAGACCAAATACAAAGATGAACACACTTGATGTTTTAACCACTGGGCTATAAATAAACCATTATCGCAATATCCCTCCCGAAATTTCTTTGTAACAATTGTGTAAAAACGAGATAACAAGTGTATGCGACCAACATCATTCTTTTAGAGGAACTGGTTTCTGTTAAGTATAACAAGAGAACGTCATTCTCCACACAGCTGAGTTTGTGATATGGTATCCCCAATATTGTCCTACCGCAGCATTTATTCCACGAAAACATTGGCTTCTTGCTTTGCGGAGTGTAGCCATGAACGTTTTTACAGCCGATGCTTCAATAAAATAATCAAAATAAACCATCACAGCAAGATTATGAACCATTTATTTCAGTCAAGATAATTAGAACTTCATAAAGGAATACATTTCCTACCTTCCTGTCAGAGTAAAAATCGAATAGATGAGAATGACACTCCTATCGAAGCGGGTATTTTGCTGTTGATATCATACAATGTTGCACAGTTTGTTGATCACAAAAGGTAACAAACCTACCTGGCATGATTCCTAATAGGACGCATTTTAAAACAAAAGGCCATTGTGTAATAATCTTGGCCCGGATTTTGATATATCATCTTTATTTTTGGTAAATCACAGAAAACTCTCATTAGTACATAAACTCTGTCCATGATAACCATTGTTGGAAAAATGTATATTTTATATGTCTTTTTTTCATTTTGAGATTTAGGTAATATTTTCTTGGTTTGTGTCACTATTTTAGTCATTTTTAAGCATTTGTGAAACATTTGAAATCAATTTAAGGCATTCATATTGAATAAGTATTTTTTAATACTGTCGATGGTAAATGCTAACATTTTTTCAACACACAGTTGTCGGAATGAGAAAATAACGTTGCCAATGAACTTTGTATCCTCTTTACTTGTGTGGTTGTAAAATAAACATTCCTGATGAGACTGAAACTTTGCTGAAACGAGTCGCGTTGGGAGGGGATAGCTAATACTTCTGAAGCAGATATTTAGTAGATCCATATTATATCTAGACGAATGTAAGCGTTTAATTGTTAAATAATTTTTATAGCAATGTATTTTTTAATTTACATTAATTTTGAAAAGTGCTTGTTTGATGTATTCATGTACCTTTATAAAAAGTTTTAATTGATATTTTTAAGATAATTTGTGAAAATTTGAAGTCATTTTTTAGAATTTTTAGGTCATCAAATTTCGGGCCCCGGTAATTAGTCAAGGTAAGAATGTCACCTTTCAGGGTAGACAGATTGTACTTGAAAGTGGATTTCTGATTTCTTTCTTAAAATTATTAGTACCCAACGATGTGGGTGAAAACATCAAACGAGGTGAAACATATAAGAAGGTATAAGAGTGACGAAATACCTGCACAGCACGACCCCTTCCTTTGGTGGACTAAGAATGGGCCCCTATACATTAAAACAGTCGGGGAAAAAACATCAACAGACCGTAAGAAGTGATGGGCGAGTCAGCAGAACGGACGCGATGGAAATAAAAGAAAGGGGGAAGACTACAACTGTAAATATTTTATTTCCATGTTAATTCTAAATGGAGCTAATTGAGTTCCCTGGGTCAGCATCCACCCTGTAACGGGACCTGGAGGGGAGTATCTGAAACACTTCCGGGTCCACCTGAAGGCCACCGAGGACTCCTTGGATGAAAGCGTGGAGGAACAAGGGGCCATCCTTCAACATGACATGGTTCCATTGTTTGCTGCTACGTATTCTCGACGGCAGAGTGACTGAAGGAACCGCCTCTACTTCAGTTCCAGGCTGTGGGCTCACCGGATATTTTGGTATAATAAAAAGAGTTATATATGAAAAAAATTGTCACCTCTTCGCAGTACCAGTTAGGGCTATAAGCATTTACCCCCTATTAGTTACACTAGTATTTTAGGGATCAGGAAGGATGAATTTAGAAGAAGTGTACCCGCATTTGTATGTAAAAACCTTTAGAGAAAAACATCCTCAGTACAACTGACTGGGATTCGAGCCCTGATATCCCCCGTCATCAGCAGACCAGTCTATTGCAAGAGAGCTCCCTTAGACCAATGGCTCTCAAACTGGGGTATGTGCATGACTTTAAGGGAGTACGCGAGCACCTCTCAAGAGAAAACTGTAAAAATGACAAGAGAACCAAACGTATTGGGAAATTTTCTCCTTCGATTACCTGACATTTATCATTTGGGTAAATTTCATCGTGGGAGTAAATTAGACTTTTAGTCATGACCAAGGGTTACAATCTAAAAAGAAGTTTGAGAACCACCACCTTGGACCATTTTAATTCTGGCTAGCAATACTGTTTTTCAATCAAATATGGTTGAAAAGTGACACCTTGACACGGAAATAAAGCCCCGAAACCTTTGGGTCGGTCCACCAACGCTCTCCCACTGAGCTATCTAGTGATTTTCCCAGTGCTCGGGGTTTTCCTTCTTTATTAGTTCTTAAGGTACGTCCATCACAGACTGTTCCTTAAAATCTATTATAGAGGAATGATCCCGAGAGTGGCTGCTGTATGTTCCAGTGGTGTTGTGCTGAGCCAAAGATATCGGGCTCTATTCGCGTGTCCATATCCGGCCTGCTTTCGAGTCCCGTTAAGTGTGAATAGGCCCCACCCACGTATCAGGCCAGTACCGCCTTCCAATACCCCTCTAGGGGCTCAGGTCCTATGGCTACAGTCTAGTGTTCACAGTAATAGTCTTATCTGACAGCTAAACACGCTAATATATCTACTTTCATGTATTCATACTTCAAGACATGTGAGCTACTGTTGTCACTTTTTATAGATATTATCAATACCCATAAGCTAAGCCCTTATAAAATAGTAAAATACTATCAATTTTGGCTGCAACCTTGTTATTATTCTTTTCTTAAAGGCCGTTCCTACGAAAGTTTGATTGTAGTGTCACCGCCGAGGACGGGGAGATCGAGGTTCGAATCTCGGTCGGGTGAACTGGGGGTGGTTTTTCCTAAATGGTTTTCCACTTTTCCTCCACGCAAATGTGGGTTCACTTCCTCTAAATTCAACCCTCCCAATTCCTAATCCATTAGCGTAATTAGTACTTAAGCGTATAACCCGAACGGGTAGTAAGACGCGGTACTAAATATTATTATTATTATTATTATTATTATTATTATTATTATTATTATTGTAGTGTCAGATCTCAGGCAAGGAATATTCCCTCGTCAACCCTAGTGAATGATCCCGTGGGAAATAGCCGGTTGTTGCTCCGGTGTCCAGGGTCGGGGGTTTGACCCCGACATGACCCTTACTGAAGGGTATCTGGCAGACCGTGTTTTTACGACTGTGAGGTGTGTTATTATAATCTACTGCTCATTCCTAGAAGGAACAGCCTCTCTTCACCTCCTATAAGCTCATCGACAGGAGAACTAGACACAAAGGGAATTCCCAAATAATAATCAGCTGGTTCAATCGAGATATCACACCATTCTATTGTTAGGTAAAACTCACATTGTCTATGTAGACTACGTCTGTCGTAAAGCAGCACCACAAAGAGTGATATATAGTATATTTGTTTTTATCTAACCTCCATTTCTCCTATTTTTGCTGTCTCTCTCCCTTTTTACTATTCTCAATCTCCTTTCTCTTTAAACAATTTCACCAAACCTCTATAAGCCTTTTATTGTTCCTTTTAATATCTCATTCTTTATTGCATTATCCTTTAATCATTCACTACCCATGGGGATGGTTACATGGTTCAAGGTGGGGTAGGAGAGAAAACCAGTTAAAGTCAATATTTTCGCATAATTTTTTTTGACAAAAAATTGGTATGCCAAAATAAATACAATATAGTTTTAGTAGATATATTTAGTTTAATTTTCTAGATATTTTGATTTCAACAGCTCAAGAATATTTGTCATGACCATTGTGGCATAATTTAAAAATAAAAAAGCTATGTTCAAATTCCAGGATTCTCGTGACAAATATTCAAGAACTGTTGAGATTATTATATGTTTTAAATTAAACTCAACACATCTACTTAAGTAATATTTTATCTATGTGAGACAAAAATGTGGGTTTTGCTATAAAAACTGCAAAATCATGAACCTAAATTCTCATTTCCTTCCACACCCCATTAAGGATGAAATCACCCTCACAGGACCGTGAGCCGGCTGTGTCATGCCGCAAACAATCTCGAATTGGTAATTATCACACTTACAGGACCGTGCTCTAACTGTGTCATCTTTGATTGTTTCAAAAGTGATTTCCCAAGCTCACAGTCCGACACTGTAGGCGCACAGTCCTTTGAGTGTGAATTGAGATGCACCACCCTATTGTAAGCCTAGTGCACAGACAAGTATCCACCAGATCCTCAGACCTACGTAAGTTTCGCTGTGCTTTTTGAGCCAGGTTGAGTCAATCAACATTGGGGTTCGCTAGAGTCAATGCTAAGTATTAAAAGCACTTCCAAATGAGCAGATGTTAAAAAACTTACTTTTAACCTGTTTCTCATAAAGGGACCATTCTAATCGTCATGTACAGTCTGAGTAAGCTCTTTGTGAGGTAGAATTATGTGAAGAGGGGGTTGGTTCAATACCCGAACCTAGATTTTTGTAAGCCAGCCAATCGACTCAAGAAAGATATTTGTCTACTTCTCTCTAATGAAACCATATTTAGCTTGAGGTTTTTGTTATATAATGCCCCTTGATGGAATCTAGCAATACTCGTGTTGAAGGACTCAAGCTTTCCCACGGAGTGCAGACACTTTAACCTGGAGGCCGTGTGTCTGGTGTATACCTGGTCTGTTGCCTAGAGTCGTTTCTCCTAGCTAGTCTTCTTACGGCAAGTATGAACCTCCACTATGGCTGGTATCTATAATCTGAAATTATCTGCAACGTTTTCTAATTCTATTTGTGAGAAATAAGCCAATAATTATGGAAAAATAAAGCTGAACAATGTTGGTCCAAGAGTTTGAGTACAGCATAAACATCATGAAAATAACTTCACTAAAGAAAATATCTGGATGGAATTAGCGGAAAATTTCAATATTTGAAAAACTTATAGTGGTCATCATTGGTTCACCCAAATATTATATAGGATTCTACTTCCTCTTACTCTGAACACATTATAAACACATTATTGTGAGCATTTTCTCTTGTGGTTAAAGTTTTGGCCTGCATTAAATAGTCCCATTACTCTGTTTAATGTATGTTTACAACACCCGATGATCACAACAGTCTGAGCTTGGGAGCAGCACGTCTGGATCATATTCCTTTAAGTGTGAATAATAACGACACGACACGGCTAGTGCACAGTCCTGTAAGTGTGAATAATAACGACACTACACGGCTAGTGCACAGTCCTGTAAGTGTGAATAATAACGACACTACACGGCTAGTGCACAGTCCTGTAAGTGTGAATAATAACGACACTACACGGCTAGTGCACAGTCCTGTAGGTGTGAATAATAACGACACTACACGGCTAGTGCACAGTCCTGTAAGTGTGAATAATAACGACACTACACGGCTAGTGCATATTCCTTTAAGTGTGAATAATAACGACACGACACGGCTAGTGCACAGTCCTGTAAGTGTGAATAATAACGACACGACACGGCTAGTGCACAGTCCTGTAAGTGTGAATAATAACGACACTACACGGCTAGTGCACAGTCCTGTAAGTGTGAATAATAACGACACTACACGGCTAGTGCACAGTCCTGTAAGTGTGAATAATAACGACACTACATGGCTAGTGCACAGTCCTGTAAGTGTGAATAATAACGACACTACATGGCTAGTGCACAGTCCTGTAAGTGTTAATAATAACGACACTACACGGCTAGTGCACAGTCCTGTAGGTGTGAATAATAACGACACTACATGGCTAGTGCACAGTCCACAGTCCAAAAACTCCTCATCCCCCACCCCCTCACCACCACCACTGCCCCCAAACCACTCATCCTACGCTAAGTTTCTGCCCGTTAGTTTCTCTTCCGTCTAACCGTTTATCTTTATCTCTTGATTAAAAAAACATAAATGGTGTCACATTTAAACCAGCAGAACGATTACGTGTAAGTAGCCACCCTGTGGTGGCTAGGAAGAGAATGTGTTATATTTACATGTTTTGATGTCTTCTCTTTTATTCAAATTTGGCTATATAGGCTAGCAGGTGCCTAACCTAAACTAACCTAACCTAACTTTATCAACTGGGAGGTACGCCAGAGCTGCACACCATCTTCATACGTTGTAAATAGTACACATTCTCTTCCTATCCACCACAGGGTGGCTACTAACATGTTTTTCTGCAGGGTGGCAACTAACACGGTGGCTGCTAACAGGGCATGAGCAGAACTACCACCACAAGTTTTATCACGATATCCCCTTCATACAAGCTACAATCATTTACAACTTAACAGGATTTTGGAATGCTGACAAAGTGTAATTCATTTTTTTTTAAAGTGCTACTTTCCTAGTATGTTAAAGATGGGCTCAAACACCCCTATACTTTTGAACGTTGCTATAAGACTTAAGACATATTTTTTAAAGGTAAGCTTGTATAAATTAAAATTTTTAAAAGTATTTGTTTGTGACCAGTTGGGTTTCAAAGATTTATAATTAATATTAATAATACTAATGATAATAATAGCTACATCAATAAACCCATAATCTTAAAAATCTATATTTAGGTAGATTTCTGGCATTAAATATTTTTGGAAGAACTTTTTATTTAAAAATGCTGTTAATGTTTAATTAATATAGTCAAAAATTAAGCTAGAAACTTTTCAAATAAATGTTTTTTATTTTATAATTATTAATTTATTTCCATTTGTTTCATGTATTATTTAATTTTGAAAGTTTTATGATGTTTGGACCTTTATAATATACACTAATACAAAAAGTCTGACATTCAACTTTCAAATGTTAGCTATAATCAAACTAATATATTATTTTATATTATTCAATAAATAAACGGTCTATAGTGAAATGACCCATATTTTCACTTTTAGAAACCACTTTAATCATGTTAAATAAAAAAGATAAAGATGGGTACTAAGTCACGTTTATGACACAAAAAATATATAAACTGCGGAATTTCTCAATTAAATACTTTCTAAAATGTAGATATTTTCCCTAACTATTGGTTTCTTGGTTACATCAAACTTACGAAACCTTGCTGTAGTCGAAACATAAAGTACAAGATGTAGTAAAAGTTTATATAAATAAGCCATTCCTATCTTGAAATTGGACAGCAGCATCATAAAGCATCATTTCACAGCGAAGTTCAGCGTGACAAAGTTTTCGGCCATCACAAGACGACGCAGGGCCAAGAGAAAGTTGACAAGGGTCCGATAAATCACACAAAAGGAACCTCCTGGAAGTTATTACACTGGGTTTCATAATAATTCACTTGGAAATTCCTCCGGCGAGTGGTTCCATGGGTGACCGAGAACGTTTGCGAATTTACCAATCGCTATCAAATCACTTTCTCTTCCTTTAAGGTGGTATGAATCTTCCACCGTAAGCTAGTGTTATTTTTTGTCATATTCGAAATAACGCTCAAGAATCTCATTTTTCAAGAAGCAATTGATTATCATTGTTTTTATTATTGTTATAGAATAATCGGGTTTATTAGAGATTGAGGTGGAGGAGGTTACACAATGATGAGTTGCATACCCTGTACTCATCACAATACATTTTTAGGATAATAAAGTATCGTAGATTACGGTGGGCAGGACTTGCAGAGAGAATAGGAGAATCTAGAACCTTGTTCAGGGTACTGACTAGCTAACCCACTGGGAAGAGAACATTGGGAAGAGCTCGATGCAGATGGGGGGAAGTATTAGAATAGACCTGATATAGATAGGGTGTAGTGAGGTGAACTGTATAGGGCTAGATCATGATAGGTTTATGTGGAGTACGTTTGTAAGTCCTGCAGTAAACTTTTGAGTTCCAAATGCCATATAGAGACTGAAAATGTACTCGTATGTAGAGTGAGTTCCAGATCAGTTATGTTTCCCCTGACTCTACAACACGTGATCAAAGACGTAACTTTCGGTTAGTCAAGACTGCAGCCTTGGTTTATTTTATTTATTAGGCTTCATTGCCTTAAATTGCACCTTATTACAGCTTGCACGGATCAAACACTTATACAAACTCCTATTTATGTGTATGTTTATTCTTGTTTTCCATGTATAGCCACCCGCACAGACTATCCACGTTTAATTACACTGGTTAGTAACTGATGAGGAAGTTTGTACTAAAAGTAAATTTATCCTTATTTACGTGGAAGAAGATTTGGAAAGCGTTATGGGAAAAAAACACCCGGTATTCGAATATTGACCTCCTCATCAGAGGTCAACCAGATTAGATGAGATATTATATGTTTAGTCTGCGTGTATTTTGAGGCTTGTACCAAGCGTCATAGCTCTACATAAATTAAAAAATATATTTTAATTCCTGTAAAAACTAATATTTTAACAATATATTTGTTTGAATGGTGATACAAAATAAGCTGAATATTCTACTGATAAATAGTTCAAACAATAGAAATACCATGTGAAATATATTGAACAAACTACCGACGTATTTGGACATTTCAAGAGCCCTCGATAAAACCTTGGCGAACCAAACTCGGATCAATGTATTCAAATACAACCATCGAACCCCCCAGTCACGTCCCGACAAATGTGCCAACATATCTTTAACACAAGCTAATGTCTGTCAAGTGATCGTTTAAGCTCTTTGAAGCCACTCACTCCCCCTCCCCCCTTAATTCCACCTTCTTTGCCTGCGGATTCCCAGGGGACATTATGAACCGAACGGAGACATGAGCGAATACCTGTAGGCAGCCGCCTGACGGATAAATCAACAACAGCGCTTCACACGGGTCTCGCCAGAAGACAAGCTATTAGCTCGCCGCACAGAAGACGCGTGGCTACATCGGCTGGTTTGACAGCACACACATTTACATAAAGTACAAGTCCTCTCGACACACACGCTTTGGGGCCGGCGCTTGGTGAGTGACCTTACACAAACCTATTAACAAATAAGTTTGTTTGGGGAGGGTGGGGGGTTATAATATGCATATTGTGGGTGTTGTTGAGCCTACTTCTTATATCAGGACTTGAATTACAAACCAACTGAAATCAAAACCCGGGGAAAAAATAGAAAGATTTGTTTTTCCATTTGCATTTGCTTCACATTTACTACCCGTCCCTCTGCGCTCTTAACTACACTAGAGGGTTAAGAGCTAGGAAGACAAAGTTTAAATGATATACACCCTCATTTTCATTAGAGGGAGATTAGGAATACATCTAGGAAATAACACTCTTAGCACACCCGTATGGTAATCAAACCCTGACCACTAGCAAACCGGACTGTACGATCTTGAAATTTAGTCCGCATGCCCACCGATGTGCAACATCCAATCCCCCGGCCGGTATTTCCGCACTGTGAAAAACGATGCTCCCATTTCATTAATGATGCATATGTTTTGCTATTCCAAAAGTTCAAACCTGGGACCCTTAAATAAATAGGCTGACACGCTACCAGCCACTGATGAGCTTATTAAAAATCTATCTAATGAGTTGAGGTTCCTATTTCTATACTTTTTTCTAAGCCTCAATTTCACCAAATATATATTTTTGCCTATGCAAGTTACCAAACCCGGGGCCTTTTGGCTCAGGAGGTGAGCGCGCTACTGATATAATGTATCTTACTCAGAGAAATAATTCATTCATAAGAGGAAATCGCCTTCCATGTACCTCACCAGTGGAAGAAACGACTATCAGTCAATATTGTTTTATTTCGTGTCGGAAATTATAAAGCAGCCCTTTTACTCCTTAGTAGATTTTGCTCTAAGTTTATTATAATGTAAATTGGCCATGCCTATATAAATTTTAAATCAAGGTATTTAAAGTGTAATTTCTAAATAAAGTGTTTGTGAATAAATTACTTTGAAGCTTACTTGATTTAAAATATATTAAACTTCTGGTAGGGAGGAGTGTAGGCCTATCTGACATCTACAAAAGCTACTAACTTTCTTTATGGCATTAGATACTTGAAATTATTGTTCCATTAAAAAAATAGCCACCTATTACTATCTTGAATATATTCTATACAGTCCACCTCATTACACCCTATCTCTTTCCGGTTCATTATAATAATATCCGTCCATTCGCGTCTAGGTTTTTCCACTGATCCCACATCCCATTGAGTCAGTCAATACTATGAACACTGCTCTCGTTTCTATCACTCACACTAAATGACCTACTCACCATAACATGAGAGATTTGACTATCCTAGCAATGTCTAGTGATGTCTAGTGATGAGGACATGGTATGTAATTCATCATTATGTAATCTTCTTCACTTTCTATTAACTTCCTTCCATTTTGAACCAAATATTTTCCTAAGTACTTTATTTTCTGACACCTTAAATTTATTTTCCCCAAGTACGGTAAGAGACCAAGTTTCACAGTCTTAAAGAACAACCGATAAAAATATAGTTTTGTGTATTTTGAGTTTTAAATTTCTTGTCAACAGAAGAGATGATAACAATTCCCTGACCTAGTAGTAGTATGCAATCACTTCCCAACCCTACCTTTTTTTCTAATTTACACTTTAATATCATTATGTCTAGTTAAAATTGTTACTATAATTAATATTTGGCCTACTTAACCTTACCAAATTATATAAAAGTTATTAAATTTAGTTCAGGTATTTATATGTTAGGTCATGTGATATCCAGATCTCAATTCTTATAGATATATAAATACACTTTTTTTTATATCATTGCATCTCACAAGCGTGTGAACAGAGATAGTCAGAATGAATCGCCTCTCAACATGCAAACCACGCATAGTCCCTGTAGCTTTTACTGTTACTAATGTTGATACATTTTTTATTGCGTAGAATTCACGGCATTCATGCGTGCTAGTATCTCAGGGAAATCAACTTGAGAAGCAATCCGTGAGATTACATAAAGGATTCGTGTTAACGTGTTCTTACACACCTGAATTTCTTCTGATTAACTTACTAACAACCACTAAATACATGGATTCACATCGACTCAACAATGAAACCCCTCATTAGCCAGACTATTCTGTGTTTCAACCGTGATAACACAGTAAGTATAATAATATAGTTGATTTAGAAAGCATCTACTAGGTAACTAGGAGAAAAATACTTATTGATATAAGAAATAGAACTAAACCTAGAAAAAAAAAATATTCAGACAAAAATTTCCAATACCTTAGTCCAGCCGTAGCACATCTGCCTGCCGAGCTAAGGATCTTGGGTTCAATGTCAGGCATGGCCAAAAAGTTTATAATTTGAGAATCTCAGCCCTCTCTATCTACCGTGATAAATTCATAGCCAATGCACTAAGGACTGTTTGTTTTAGAATTCGGAAACAATCAAAAGCACTCGTCGTAATCTTTTTTTTAAATCCAAAGCGCACCAATTTGTACTCTCAAAAATACATCATAAGCACACCTGTTAGGTTAGTTTAGGTTAGGTAATGTTATTGTACACGACGCACTTATTTCTTTTATTGTTAATGGTCCGCACTGATAAACTCATTGTAAACGCAGAACAGTGACTCAGGAATGATAAACAAGCATAATAAAACTGTGTAAACATGTCCAGGCAAGCAAACTAAACTCCAAATTCCACTCGCTTCTAAACGGTATATTCCGGTGCGCTGTCGATACTTTAACAGAAACGATTGCTTGAGCTCTCAGTATGTAGCCCTATAATTAACAATGTATATAAATAGTGTGCTGATATAAGCACTCAACTAAGTTAAACACTCCATAATAGTGATAATAGTATAAGGAAGAAAGGAAAAACTGAAGATAAATATTATATTCATGTCACAAGACGAACCAAGGGAATTCATTTATTTTTTAATATTATTACTGGGTTTTTGATAAGAAACTGAATAACTCATAGCTTATACCGAATATTGGAAATTGTTTTTGAAGTCTAGCAGATGAATGAGAGAGGAAATATTACACTCCCACATACCCTTTTTTTGTGTGTGCTAATCGCGTCCATGGGTACGCAGACTAAACGTCAAGGTCATCTCGTCTGGCCCTCCAGTGACGAGAAGGTTAGGGTATTAATTCTATTAATTCAAGTAAGGTGCACAGTGTGACTTTCCTAACGGGTTGGCCACTCTTTCTCCACGAAAATGAGGTTACATTTGCTATAAACTCACTTGATTCGGTGGACGCATGGTCTAAGACGTTACTCTCGTCTTAGAATCCCGTTCAGGTGTACTGAGGGTGATTATTCTTAAATTATTTTCCACCCTACTTCTACACAAATGAGGCTACACTTCCTCTAAATTCAACCCTACTAATCCCTAACCCATTAGTTTACTTAGTTTAAGTGAGTATAAGCCGAACGAGTAGCGATACACGGGGACCAAAAAAAAAACTATCGACTGTTCAGAAATTCTGTATTTTTCCACAAACAAATTGTTTAATCCCATCAGATAGAACCTGTTCCCCAACATTATGTTGGAGGTAATTATCTCAATTATCTTTTAGCCCACGTCCAGCATCAGCAGCCATTAACGGCGATCCGCGTCACCGCTGATGTCTCATTTCCGTCCCCTCTTTCGACTCAACTCTATATACACATGTACACACATCACACTCTCACACACGCTCTCATGCACCTGCTTGGTCACTCCTCAATTACTATTAGCTACGGGACATGGAAATCTGTTCCCACGAGTTGAAACCATGGTCAGGTAGAGATTTTAATTATGTAACAACTTAAGGTGGGGTTGTAGGGAACGCGAGAAAGGAGCAGTGTTTTTAGCAGTTTTTATAGCTAAACTTTGTTGACCAAAATAAATAAAATATTGCTCCAGTAGAAACATAGAGCTTAATTTTATTTAAACGATGATGTCAACAGTTGTTGATTATTTGTTATGAGCATAGCGGCATTAAGTGAAAAATATTTTAATTAAATATCATTATGAAAATTGAAAAATGACACCTGGACACGGGAATCGAACCCGGGACCTTTGGCTTAGTACGCCAAAGCTCTTACCACTGAGATATCCAGGATTCGTCCCGTGCCCCACTTAATATATATACGCATTCCCTGACAATTATAATAATAATTGTACAAATTGGCAATAAGCCACTACCGAGTCGCCGATGGCTGCGTTATCTGATGGCTTGTGATATTAATAAAATCACATATTTGTAGCTGACGATTTCCACACTCCAATATAGGCTCTGCCATAAAATATGAGTGAAGAATGACCCTAGGCACGGGACGAATCCTGGATAGCTCAGTGGTATGAGCATTGGCGTACTAAGCCAAAGATCCCGGGTTCGATTCCCGTGTCCAGGTGTCATTTTTCAATTTTCAGAATGATATCTAAATGAACCAACTACCATTAATATAGTATCGGCTATTTACACTTAATTTTAATTAAAGATAAAAAGTTGTCACTAAATTAAAGGACACCCTTGCCGGAAATTAATGAACTGTCGATATCACCGTGTGAATAAAATTATAAACGTTTCTACTGAATAAATATTTAAGATCCCAAAATTTCATTTAGAACGGTACAATTTATTTTTCTTCGCGGTCTTCCTTGATGTTGAAATCTTGTGAAGGAAACCATTGAGAAAAACCGTATGGAAGCATATTACCCTGAATTTTTCTACTGGATCTGTTTTACTTTCTAATGTCCTGGAAGCCGAGCGCAATAGTGCAGATGTAGAGCGCATTACCAATGAACAAGAGGTCCTTTATGAGAGTAGATACCGAGAATTTGAATTTATGCATATTTTACATGCAAAAAGGAAGATAAAATACGTAGATTTTAATACAAAGGGCAGAGATAAAATTAGCTTATATACAAATGTATCATACTTAGGAGCCAAATAAATTATCTTGATAGACTTGAGGATTCGAAACGATCTTATATACACATTAAACGAGTAGCAGTGGGCACACGGACTAAATGTTAAACTCATTTAATCTAGCTTTCAGATGACGGGAATGTTGGGATTTGAATCCAGGCTGGGCCCACTGAAGGTGGTTTTTCCTAAAGGGTTTGCCCTTCTCCCTTCACTCAAAATTTAGGTACATTTCCTTTAAATTCTACCTTCATCATCCCTAGCCCACTAATGAAATAGAATGCATTTAGTCCGGATGGATAATGAGACGGGGTTTGGGAATAAAACTGAGTAATCCTACAAAAATATATAAAAATATGGATAGGTTAATTCATAATATAGAAATATAAAGTAAAAAACTATTATTTTGAGGATATTTTGGTACTTATGTTTAATTCTATACATGTTTACTTGAAATGGACCAAGACAACGGACTCTTACATAATAAATTCACACTTGTGGCAGTTATGGTGTTAAATTACCCTGTTAAGTTGCGCCAGTCTGCTTGTGGGGAAATCAAGAATTGGGAAAAGAAGATGCAGGCGGAATTTCTTGGATCGTCCTTCAAATCTCCTCTTCCCCCCC
>CABFWB010000539.1:123241-138542 GCA_902151455.1 Timema bartmani
AATGTGTGTGAATGTGTGTATTCACCAGGATCTTTGGAACACCGCTGTGTTGTTGGCTTGACCCGGAAACCGATATCTTCTAATGGTTTCTATAAATTAATAAAAAAATGCGCCTAGGATGTCGAGGAGTTTTATTAGAAAAAAGAACTGTCCTTAAAAATTATTCTAAAAATAATATCCGTTTTTTCACAAGAAACTGATTAATTTGCGTTAACCCCATCTTACCACCCATCTGGGATATCAAGACACTTACGTTGATGGAATAGGGGCGAGGAAGGTAAAAATTAGAGGAAATGTACCACCATATGTATGGAAATACAGTTAAAAATCAATTAGAAAATAATAATCTCAGTACACTCAGCCTGGATTCTAATGCCAAACGCACCGTCACCGCCAATCCAGTATATTACGAGAGTCTCTTACGACCTTCGATGAGGGTAGCTAATATTAAAATAAACACTTTAACAAAATATCTCAGTGACACTCCAATTAGTGTGATTGTTATTTAAATATATTTATCACTCATTAATGGAAACCGGATTTTTATATAGTGTTAACCTCCAAAATTTATATTGCATAAATATGTAGCAAAATCAGTTAAAATATTAAGTAAAATATGTAGCAATGTGAAAATCTGCGACCTTGAATAAAAATTATTTCACCACGTTAGTAATACACTTAGTACATAAATGTTATTGAAACAAACTTTAACTTTATGGCTTCACATTTCTCTAGGAAGTCATAGAAAAACACTTTTCTAAATATACACACGTACAAATACTTTCTGAGAAAGTTGCATTATTTAACTATTAGTTTGTTTTAAACCACTTATTTTTTCCATTAATTAAATACTCCAAAAGAGTTGCATTATATAACTGATTTTATAAATCATACAAATGCTACAAACTTTCAATTAAACCTTCATTATTGCCGGCTATTTGAAAATAAGTGAACGTCAGACCACCCCATTTTTTTTTAAATCCAGCTTCCTAGAATTATTATTTTTTTGTTCCAAAGTTAAATGTTTGATCTTGACATACTAGCAGGTATGAATATTAGTATATATAGTATATATATTTTAGTAATTTGTTCTTCTCCTTGCCGCTTTATATCCGTTTCTTCTCCCGACCAAAAAACAGCGATAAAATGAGCCGATCGAACAAATAATTATTGTTTTTAGAGCTTGTTCACTTTTATTTGCAAATTGACTCGCCGTGGGAGAGATGTGCTGCATATGCCAATATCTGGCAACGCTGCACTCTTCCCCTTCACGAAACGAGACACGTCAGATACCAACTTACGTTACTGCAGCTGTAATCCTCTCTGACGTGCCAGCATACCTGGCTTGGACTTTGCTCACTGCCATCCCTTGATTAGATACACTCTTTTATAAAAGTATAGGCTGCCTGAAAATTAATGGTGCATAATTTAAAAGTATTCTCCCCAAGAGAGACATAAAAATAATGCCACAGTAAGAACCACGCAAAATATGTAATTCATGTAATATATTTGAAAATATGTAGAATACAGTAAAATACGTCAAATTAAAAGTGACAGTAAAATATGTCAAATTAAAAGTGAAAATACAGTCCCAAACAAACTTATTCACCAAAATTTTGCTTTTCACACTTCTAATTGTTAAGATTAAAATATGTAATCACATAAAAATCCTGCCTCTATCCATTATAGGTCGAGCCAGGTTGACTCATTAGCACAGAATTAGAGCGCTAATCCAAAATCCCCTGGTTTGATCATTGTATTCTGGTGTCATTTTTATACAATAATTAAATTAATTTTAACTTATAAATGGCAGTCATCAGTAGGGCTATTAAATACTTATAAGTAGAGTTGTAGGAAGTATTTGATTACATTTGGTTTTTAATATATTCCATAAAACATCCTTATGGTCACTGGAGAATAATATACAAAACAAAATATAGCATAAGCTTGGATATATAATTAGAAATGTATTTAAGCTGATCTTTAAAGTGGGAGTGTATAGAACGCGAGAAAAAGTTAGTGTATTTGAATTTTTAAAATTTTTTTAAACTTTTTTGCCAAAATTAAAAATATAGTTATCTAGTAGAAATAAAGAGTTTAATTTTCTTCATATGATATCAACAGTTATTGAGTATCTGTCATGAGCATAGTGACATTAGATGAGAATTTCTTTTAAAAGAAGGAAAAAAAGATTGTCATGAAACTCCAGGACACCTTTGACCAATATTCAAGGACTGTTGAGGTTACCCCGTGAATAAATTTAAACTCTGTGTTTATACTGAAGAAATATTTGATTTCTTTTGAACAAACAAATGTTTTAACGTAAAAACTGCAAAAACTACAGCTCTCATCTCGCCTTTCCTACACTTCCAACTTAAATCGATTGTAAAAAAATGTGTTCCTTTCTTATCGCCGCGTTCAAATCTCCACTTCTTGGCGTGTCTGTTTCGCCACGAGCAAGCAGCTGCTGGGTCCACCAGTAGAGGGAGAGCACTAAGCATGTCCATAACATGGGGTCAAGTCCTCAACAACAATAGTTTGTCGCACTGGACAGGACATAATGGCAGCAGGTGTATTGAGACAGTGTCAGGCATGTGTGCTAGGTATACAGACAACACATCGATAGGATACGATGCCCACTATTCAGAAACACACTTTCCTAGTAGTGTTCACATTCGAAAATGTCATTACAAGGAATCAAAAATAATTGTATTCAATATAATTAATATGGTGACATTATTTAAAATATGCACATTATATTAATTTATAGCTTAAACTATTTTTTTAAATACATATTATTTTAAAATTTCCTTTGTTTAGGTGACAGTTACATTATGCTTGAACATGCTGGTTGATAGGGCTTTTTAAATAATTAATCAATTTTAATCGACGGAAAAACCCCCATTAATATACTTACTATTTTGATTAAATAACTAAGAATTTAATTAAGACTATTTAAATGGTCTACCCGTTTTACACAAAAACCCTTCAATCTTTCAAACAATGTCAAACGCCGGTTTTGATCAGCCATTATGATCAATTCAACCACGTCAACAACTGAAGTGTTCACATTAACAGCGGTAGGATCAGTATTTGGTGGAAGAAACATCGGTTTTAAGATCAATCCCTAACTATTATATCGATCTACATCACCATGAATCGAACAACGGTCGACCTTAGTCACGGGGAGTAACGACCCAATAAAGCAGCATCTTAAGGTGAGAATGTAGGTGATGCAAGAAAAGTCCAGTGTTTTTACAATTTGTATAGCAAAACAGTTTTTGGCCAAAATAAATAAAATATTTCTTCAATAGAAACATAGAGTTTTAGTTTCTTCATAATATGGTGATATCAACAGTAGTTGCTGAATGTCTTTCATGAAAATATCGGCATTAGATGACCTATTTAAATGAAGATACAAAGTTGTCATTAAATTTCACGACACCCTTGATAAATATTCAATACATTTTTAGGTCATCATGTGAAGAAAATTAAATTCTATGTTTGTACTGGAGCAATATTTTTTTTATTTTGGCAAAAAAAAGTTTTGCCATAAAAACCGTAAATCACTAGCTTTTTCTCGTATCCCCTTCCATCCCACCTTAATATTTTCAATCAATAAAAATCGTAGATTTTGTAAGATTTAGGATTTCGGATTTAAATTTGAGACTAGAAATAAAATTTGAGATTCGGATTCGAGAAATATAGCACTCTACCCATCTCTAATATAATTAACAATAACTTTTAAATATGTTTTTAACATTGTTCATCAATGAAAAGTTAACTGTTTTATAATGTACTGTACAATAAACAAATATATATAATTTAGAAAAAAATCATTATCTCTATAATACCTCGTATAAAAAAAAGTAATTGTTATTCCGTAGTGTATAATGTATTTTAGCTTAGAAAGTATTTATGCATTGCATGTTTATTTGTCTGTGTAAATAGAAATGTCGAAATAAATTCAAACCTTCCGACAATATCTCAAGCTCTCTCTCCGTTTTCCAAGTGAGAACATAAAGAAACATTACTCGTAAACGATAATTTCTAAATGATCCATCTTGTAAGTTTATGGTTTCATTTTGGCCACGACTGGTGTGGGTGAAGGACCTAGTAAGTGGAATGTGCTCTATAAGAAGTGCTGCCCCCCAGCCAAAGTAACTCGAGTCTTGCTATCATTTATCTGGTCTCACAATGTACGACCTGAGTGGTCAAGTAGGAGACTTAGTGATTTAAACAGTGCTCGTGTCTTGATCTAGACCACTACTGGTCCTGAGACATGAGAGCCATCCGGCTAGCCAACAACAGTTATCACAGATGCAGGATAATGCCTCTCAAAGGGGCAACATTTAGTAATACTATTACTATAAATCGATTGTTATTGTCTGAGTGAGAGAACTACAATTGATCTTAGATAAGTTAAGCGGGGACAGAAGATGAAATAAAGGGGTGGGGAGGTAAACAGACTGGCAGTTAAAGTTCAACCACAAATGTATCGATGGGTATGCGGACTAAATGTGAAGCTCGTCTAGTATCGTTAGGCAGTGATGAAGAGATCACTGTTCGAAACCTGGACGAATGTAGTGAGGTTGTTTTTTCCTACATTTAAAGAAAATGGTTGTACCGAAGCAATGTTTGATATTCACCAAAAAATGTTTTGATTTTAACGCTACAAAAACACTAACCTTTTATTTCGTCCCTTACACCCGCACCTTAACTAGAAATTTCTAAACTTATGGCTGAAAAAATGTAATATACTACACGACCTAGGATAACACACTTAACACTAAACACACATTTCGAGTGGTGGTGGATTGGATACTTTTTAATGAGAGATTGTTTGTTGGATTAGGTACAATCAATTTGACTATGTTTAATTCTAAACGGGTGTATTGAGCACGATCGTCTCAATTAGAAGAAATTTCAAACAGGTAGTTCGGGCAATTGATAGAAGATTAATAATTTGAAATTAATGCAATTAATAGTGAGAATAAACATCAGTATTAGACATCTAGATGAACGTTAGATATTAGGTACAGTGTGTCCTAGGTAACATTAGTTCTTATTGAGAGGGGTATCCAGGTTAGATTAGGCTAGCATTGCCCAATATACATTTAGAGGAAAATTGCGGTGCAAGTTATCAGCGCCTGATCCACCCAGGGGGAGTGGGTGAGGTGAATATTGGTGGTAGCCCTGGGTAAAATCAGAACCCAGTACATCTATGCCCCACAATTAAGGGGCACTTGTGTAAAATAATGTGTATAGCATTCTTTAATATTATATCAACTTTAAATAAACGTGTATGAAAATTATGTTTTATGCTAGGATTCAACTTTTGGCAAATGTTCAGTTGATAACTATTATAATATAAAATTATGCAAAAATTGACTCTTAATATAATAAATAATGATTTTATATAAAAATATAATTATTTTTTAACACCACGTGCTACTACCCGTTCGGAATTTGATAATATATGAACGTACAGAATGTTAGATACCATGGTATAGCTCCTGCTCCTCACTATTCTAACGCCAGGAGTCTTAGTATTTGGGTACCGGACAAACATTCTTACAGGCTCTTTCAATAATATTACCTAAATATTCTACATTTGTAGATGATTCCTCTCTTTCTCTCTCTCAAACATAAATGTACACATTCAACATATTCGACAGATATAATAACTTCACTACCCACACCAGTGGACATACAAAGCATTCAGTCTAGCGCTGTTCTATTCACCAGTAGCGGAGACTCTGAGGTTCGAATTCCGGTAGGGTGTAATCATTTGATTTTCTTTATTTATATATATATATATATATAATACTACTATATATGTAATGAGTATATTTACATATATATTATATATGTATATACAAATATCATGAATGGGCCCTGTTCATGTATAATATTCATATGTAGGCCTATATTCTTAAGGATATTATCAATGGGGCCTATATACAATACATATACATGTATATATTATATTAATATATAATGTATTTATATATTATATTGATATATAATGTATTTATATATATTATATAGGCCTACATGTATATTATATACATATATATTTTATATAATACATATTATATAATACATTTATATAATTACATTATATACATTTGTATATTATATATAGGCCTATAATATTATTATATATATTTATATAATTATATATAAGCCTATTATATAATTACATAGGCTTATTATATATATAATATAGACATATTTATATTTTTAATTAATTTGAATGTAGTTTTTTTAGATTTAGATAACAGAATATGTATAACTTCCACCAGGAACCAACAACTTTGGTGGTACAAAGTTGAGCACAAAATATAACTGGGGGTACGCGGATAAAAAAGGTTGAATGCCACGGTTCTAGAATACACTTTAATCATATACTTTATAAATTACTTAATTTAAAGAATCGGATGAAGAAAATTCAAGGCGCGTATCTAATAAATAACATTGGAGCTTTAAAAAAAATGTACACCCAGTTCCACGACCCGTGCGTGTTAAACACATATATTAATTACCTAGATATGATAGGGATGACGAAAGTAAGGTTTAAGATAAAATGTACCAGCATTTTCGTGGAGCTATAATAGTAAACCAACTAGAAAAACTATTTCCAGTACACCTAACCGGTATTTGAAGTTCGATCTCTCCATCACCGACAATCTACTCTATCATGATAGTGGAACGCTAGACCAATATATCACTGATGCTGGTTGAATAGACACCTGTATTATTACGCTATTGGGGTAGGGATGATTAAAGTAGAATTAATAGAAAATGTTTCCACATTTGCGTCGTGGTAAACTGGTAGACATAATTATTTAAAAAATACTCTCATCATAATCAACTGGGGTTTGAGCCTCTACATCCCATCAGCAACTAACCAGATTTATAAGTGAGCTTGACATTTTGATTACGTGCCCATTGGCAGCTAAGGAACCCCATGACTTCTTTGGTGCTGACTGACAGCTCACAGCTGACAGCTGATGGCTTTGAAAAGTTACCAGACCAAATTATGTATCCCTACGCCGAACCATATGAGCTGCAAAAACATATGTTTAGCAGCTGTCACTTCCGACAGTCAATATTTAGGTATATACCTAAATATTGACTGTCAGAAGTCAGCTGTGAGCTGTCAGTCAGCACCAAAGAAGCCATGGGGTTACTGTATAAAACAAATATACGGCGCAAGAGTTGAACCCAAGCTATTTCCTCTTGCAAAATACATTACCGTGGGCCTGTACAAAGAGGTCACACACCCATATATACATACATATATAAATACAGACACACACACACGCATACATTCACACGTGTCATCTCTCATTCCACTCTCCTTTCAGCAACCACTATATCGACCTGGCTGAGATCTAAGAGGTCACGATTTCAATTCCATCTTGCGATTATCATGGGTTTTTTTACTATAAAGAATATAGGAAGAAGGTGGAAGGCTGAGGGATCCATATCTTGATGGATGGGGTACTGTTATTGAGTTCAAAACTAGATGTCATTTTTAACAAGTTGAGCTTTTGAAATCTGGCGGAATGATGTTTGATTACATGAATAAATTTAGTAATCAACATTTCTTCACAGGGTGTGAGTATAAACTAGTTTATATATCATGATTAATAATAAAATCTTTATTATATAGAAAGAGATTAACATAGAAATAAAAGTGTGGCGAGTACATATATTTGAAACTCGACCAAATAAATGACTGAGCAGATTGTTGTGTACGTATCTTGACAACATAGTTACTATCAAAATATCAGGATTTAAAGACATGTTTGGATGTGTATCTTGTTCATATACACATTCTTATCAAATACTTTACTAAATGCCTTTAATATGCATTCAAAACTATGATTAAATTAGTATCATTTTCTTGTAGCAAAATACGTAAAGGTTATAAGATAGGACACCATAATATAGTATATAAATGAGAATGGATAATCCTTTAGGTGAAATGTGTAAAGATGATTTTAATTTATATCTGCCCTTTTTTTTATCAAAATCAGTTATGCTATATTTGATTATTCAAATTTTATTAATTATACTTAATTTCCTATATTATACCACGAAATCCGATTCTTAAACTTTGGCCTTGTTTGTTATTTCCCTAAAGTAAAATACCCTCTCGTTTGCGCTTAATATATGTTATGAGTGATTACCCCCTTATTGATACCAGATCTGTTTTCAATAAAAATACTATCATGATTGTATTTTTAAAATAATTAAGATACGACCCTTGACAATCCCAAGTGTCCAAATGGGGGTCAGTGTATATCTGTTTATGTAGTCAAATGGGTGTTTATAAATTTATGTTGAAACTAACAAATTGGTCAGTAATGAGCTTACGTACGTCAAGAATACATATATGGTGACTCTCCCTCACTAGTAACTGGTATAATATATTTACATTTGTGTTGGAGGAACCAGGAGAATCAGGAGTATGGGTTCAATGCTCCTGGAATGTATCGGCTTTATCATAAAATAAATATGCACGCCTCTTAAATTATTTCACTCACGGTTTAAATTATTAGATAGTAAGCCGAAATCAGATCTTAAATCAAAATAATAAATATTAAATGTATTTCGATATGTCAAGGTTTATATATATATAAATTTTTTTTTTAATTCTGTAATTAATTATGTATTAGGTGAAGGCTAGAATGTCGTTGAGAACAATTTATCTGGCTCCCGATTCTTTGATTTGACCTTTCACCAACAAAGAGCCAGTCAGCTGTCGAAAATTTAAAATGTACTGAAAATAAGTGTCGGAAATAGATAATTGCACAGCATTTATAACAGGCTGTTAACCGTCTTTTCTTAGCAATGAGCCCTAAACTTCTTTTATACACCCTTAGAAAGCAAGTGTGTTCATGTGCGCGCTTGTTTTATGTCGTAAGAGACTAATTTGCACACTGAACAAGGCGCGTGGAATACTTTTAAACTAAAACACCTCAAAGGTTGGCTCAGTCTGTGTTGACTATATTTATTATTGCACACATAGTAACATATCATAAATATTTTTTTTCTAAAAATGTTTTATACTCATAAGGACTAATACAAGTTTAATTTTAGTTTATCTTAACTTTATGAACATGTCTATACACCCATGGTATGTTGTTGACATTACTATTTTGAAACTTTTAATGAACTTCTTTTTACCTACTAAAATTACAAAGTTTGTACTAGCCATCAATAATTAACTAATTAATTTTCTATATCTCAAAGAACTTGAAAGTTCATGGTTGACAAATAGTTATCACCCCATTTAACTCTAAGACAAATTTATCCAATCCCTGACTTGACACCCAACTTCCTTCAAATATATTTTGACATTATCCTTCCATTATCATTTTGGCCTATCAAGAGGTCTTGTAACTTTACGTTTTCCAACTAAAATTTGATGAACAATGCATGTCGCTCACCACCCCTATGCACCACAGTACCACCATACCTCAGCCTACATGCCTTGAACATCCTTAATATTTGAGGATATATATAAGTTATAAAATGTTTTCATTTTTTTAATCCCTCCATTCTCCGGTTTGTTCATCTCTCTCAGAGCCAAACACCTTTTATCAGCAACCTTTTATTTTCTCATAAATTCACAATTTATTATTTTGGTACAAAGGAAAAGACACTGCCGCACATCCGTAAAGAACAACGGATAAGATTATAGTTGTGTAAATTTTCATAAGTTGAGAGACCTATTAAAAAAATTATAAAAGAAAATTATAATATTTTGTAAATATGTATTCTATGGATAAGTAATTATTATAATTTTAATATAATATTTATTAGTATTTAGCACCGTGTCTTACTATCCGTTAGGGCTATACGCTTAAGTACTTACTACGCCAATAGGCTAGGAATTGGGAAGGTTAAATTTTGAGGAGGTGAGCCCGTATTTGCGTGGAAAGAAAAAGGAAAATCATTAAGGAAAAACTACCCCCAGTTTTCCCGACCGAGATTCTAACCTCAATCTCCCCGTCCTCGGCAGTCTAGCTCAACACGATACTGGTGCGTTAGCTAACTACGCCATTGAGGCGGGTAATTCCAATATAATTATTTTGAAAATGAAGTCCTATATATAGAAATGACACCTAGGAAATTTATCTTATCACGGAGTGAAAATAAAATAGTCTAGTTTGGGAAAATATCTTTCATTTTTCGGATTTTCTGAAGAAAGTTTGCAAACATTGTTGAGATATTGTAATAATTAAAACAATATTTCTGTGTGAAAAAGTGGTAGTTTTGGCTCGACCAACCCATTGCTTGTGGATAGAAGTGCAGGAAGAGAGAGCGAAACAGAATAGTGGTAATGCTGCACACCACATTAGCCATAAAATATGGACTATTCTGGTATCTAGGAGGTATTTTACCACAAAATACGTTTGAAGATGCCTGAGACTGTGCTTGTAGCAAATAAAGACCGAGCTATGTCACCTTACATCCGCCTCACTCTCCTCGATCAAGGTCAAGAACTCCATGGTGTGTGACATCTCTATTGGAACAACATGGAATGAGGTAGAGAATTTAAATGAAAACTTAAATAAGGGAGCACGCCGATAATTAACCGCGCAGTTCACGTGACCAGTCCAGACGGAAGTGGCGCTCAACTGAGCCTAGTTCCTCTCCCCACCACCGCGAGCAGCAGCACCTGCTATTGGCCACGTGGAGCGCAGGCGCGCGCAGAACCGCCGGTGCCTGTAGGCTAGTCGCACGCCGGCCGCTCGCTAAACAATCATACGTGGCGCAACTGTCTGCGTTCAAGAACGGAGCAAGTTGATCCTTTTTATTTGATTTGGTTTTAATTGCAAGCTAATAGATGTTAGTTACCATTTTACATGTTTTATGAAAACAAATAATGTTTATAATAAATACTTTTTGAGAAATACTAACTATTGGGGAGGTTAAAGTTTAATTTTAATCATGTAAGAAGGCCTAATTTACTGCAAAACTTGAGTAGAGTGTTCTTCAAAACCATAAAATAATATGTTTGAATATTCCAAAACATTCTTCTAATCAGAATCCTACTATACAACATTCTCTTAAGTAACTGCTCACTGTACAATGTTCTGTACATGCACCGTAAATGAATTATTATGAACTAATATACAATAGAGCGTTGATTCGATTTCAAAGCACTTTTCTTGACATATACGTCTACTTAAAAAATTTCGATCATGAACCACACTTTGAACTTAAATTCTTCAGAATCACTAGTGGAGACTATTGGCACTGTTAAATACGCTGATAAATACATAAGTCTCATATTGTTGGTTTACTGGTGTGGAAAAGGTCGAGGTTCGAATCCCCGGTGGATATACTGAGGTGTTTTCTTTATTAAATAGTTTCTCACTTTCCATTAGCGCAGATGGTGGTATATTTCCTCTAAGTTTGACCGCTCACATCTCTTACTATATTCATGTAAATATGTAACTAGTCCGTACGTGTCGTAAGGGGACTTAAGTTAAAAAAAAATTGTGGTGATAATAATTGTAAAATGACCATTTTATATAAATATATTATTCATTAAATATGGTTTTCTTACTAATCCTGTTTCTTTCACCCTTAATAAAGTGTCTAACATAATTTTAATTTACTCATTAATGCATCAGTCAGTAGCGTGTCTGTCTACTGAGCTAAGGGTCCTGGTTTCGATTCTTTGCATAGCCGGAAAATGTATCATTGATTAAATATGGGCTTACTCTTTCACATGGATAAATTAACGGGCGGGAACTGGATGTTGTGCCGGTCCTAGTTTTAAGATAGATTAAAAGGCATATGAAGCTACGACACGCCTAGCAAGCTGGTAGTGGAAAATATATATGGCTTGAATAAAAAACTGACCCAACCCACAGGCTGGAAACAGTAATGGATGTAAAAAGTAAAAGTAATTGTGTACTTACGGTGATTGTGTAAATAAAACACAATGTGTTCAAGGTGTTTTATTATAGGCCTATATAAACTGTATAAGTTACAGCTATATACTATGTATAAATATTTATAGAAAGAGAAACGGATAAATGTCTAATTGGCAAGGCCTCATGCTGGGGGCAAGACAGCTTTCCGCCATGTCTTGACGCGTCGGACAACCACTTGGAGATTTTGCTTGCTGGAACTTCTGTGAGGGTTGTAGTTACTATTCTTCATAATGTGTGAGAGTAGTAAGGTCCCAGGCGTTAGTAGTCATTGGCTTGTAGCTGCTTGAATACTTCTGTTAACGTGAGGTCAAATCTGCACTGGTGGCGATTTTTTTCTTCCGTCACATCCAACTATTAGTTTAGGGCTTCAGGCTATAATAATTATGCTAATGTGATAGAGTTGAAGAAGGTAAGACTTAGAGGACATTTATCCTCATTTGTGTTGAGGGATAAAGGAATATTTTCAGAAACCATCACTCTCGATACACCCGAGGGGGGGGTAAGAAACCTGACCTTCGCGTTACTGAAAAATCAGACTAAATGAGCTTGATATATGGGCCCCATGCCCATTGGCATGGATGATACATGTGCGATTTTAACCATTTACTCCACATGCTAATGTTAGTGCACTTTTTATCATCTACTCTCCTCATTCCTAAACAAAAAATTATGTATTTAAAGGTATGATATTTAAAGAACGAATAGTAAACAGAACATAAAGATAATTTATAAGAAAATATTCAGATAAACCTGAACCAGAATCGGTGATAAGGCGGGAGAGGGCGCCAACATCTTCTATTATAATTTTATGGTGATGAGGAGGTTGGGGTTCAAATCCCGGTTTTGTGTATTGAAGAAGTTTTTCCCTATATGGATTTACTCTCTCTCTTTACATGCAAATGCGGGTACACTTACTCAAAATTAAGCCTTCATTATTCCTAAAATATGCGTATACCCCAAGTGGGTAGAGAGGTGCAGTACCAAAAAATAAATGAGGATTATTTTGAGGGTCTTCCTAATCCATTAAATATTTCACTTCACAACATACAAACTGATCCAACGATGACTTATAGTTCCATCAAAAGTGTGTTTTTATTTGAACTTGAGGGTTTTTTATTTGACTTATTATCATGGAAACATTTTGATAACGTGAAGATTCAGATTAATTACTCTGTCTATAGAGGCAATTGATCTCATTGAATCGATATTTTATTTTCTTCCTGAAATAAAGCTACGAGGAGTCTCAAAAATAGTAGAAATAAAAACATGAATTTGGCATCAATAATAACTACAATTAATAGGGACATAAAGAATAATTGAATACCTCTCCCAAGATATCAAAGAGAACTGTATAGTCCCCATATTGGTCTTATGAAGAACTACAATATTAACAGTAGCATCAGGGGGGGGGATATAATCAAAGCTGCTGAGGCGTCAGAAAGAACTATAAATCCATATAGTGAGAAAAAACTAGGAGAACTACATCCCAATTGCCATAACAGAAGGTAGAACAAAATCACCATTTCCCTTGCAAAATAGGATTAGGATGGAGTAAAAATCTACTTTAAATAACCAATTATTTGTGTACTCTTTAAATTAAACTTCTGTGAATGCACTATGACTTTTGTGTTTAATTATTTAAAACACTTTTGTGTACTCATTATGGTTTATTTTATTTATAGTAACTAAATTTTCAAAGATAAATTAAAAATATTGCACAATCAAAATACAGACTATTTGATATGAACTTACCCCAAGCCAAACTTATATCATCACACGTCTTGTAAACTTTCCTAGTCCAGAAGGGGAACACAAAACACCAGCCCTATTTATTTTATTCATTTATTTATTTGAGTCATTTCAACGTGCATTTGCTGAAACGACTGATTATATTATCAAACGAGAACTTCTATGAGCGAGTGAGAAAGGGCCTACCAAATTTGCTGAAAAGGGTACTTTCACATACTTCCAGGTTTATTTTACATGCCACAATCGCCGTGGGACCGACGGCTTTACTTCCTCTCCGAAGGAAGTCGTGCTACGAATTTTTTGTCACTCAAGAAAAATTCATTGACCCCGGTTGGGTTTGAACCCACAAACATCGGGTCCTGAAATGAGAACTTTATCCCAAGACCACCGAGGTAAACACACAGCATTATTATTATTATTATTATTATTATTAATCACCACGTCTTACTACCCGTTCGGGTTATACGCTTAAGTACTAACTACGCTAATTGATTAGGAATAGGGAAGGTTGAATTTATAGGAAATGAACCCGCATTTACGTGAAGGGAGAGGGGAAAACCATTTAGGAAAAACCATCCCCAATTCACCCGACCGAGATTCAAACCTCGAACTCCCCGTCCTCGGCAGTCGAGCTCAACACGACTAGCGCGTTAGCCAACTACGCCGCCAAGGCGGGTCACAGCCTTATTGCAAGAAATGGTAGTGCCTAGGTAATGAGATGGGCTCCACATAAATACCTACTATAGTAGGGAGAGCCTTACAGATAGTTATTATTAATAAAATACAACTATAACTACCCCAAGTAGTCCACCCTCTGTGAATTAATAAAATTAACCTCAACGTGAATTGAGCATCCTTGAGCTACTCAGCTAAGAGGACGTGCCGTTCTGACGCTAGCCACACTCGACCTTGATTGGCTCCAAGAGAGCAACGTCTAGAAAATGGGCGAGAGTAAAAACATGAACACACACACCACGGGAGGTGCTAAATCACGGTTACAAATTATACCTCTAATTACCAAGTGAAGTGACGTGAGATTCTAAATGTGGAACTTTTATTCTCAGAAGTGGTTAGGTTAGGCTCAAAATAAAATATACAAAAACTTACCAAAACATGAGCCCTATATAATATAGGTACAAGTCATAGAATATAACCTGCATCGGGGGTCACCCGAACTAAATGTCACTCTCGTCTAGTCTAGCTCGCGAGATAGACAACTTAGAGAGTGACACTTCTGCTGCGAGTGTTAACCAGGTCCCAGATTTTGATAACCTAAAAATGATCAAAAAATTACCTATAGGCCAAAAATGAGCTAATTTTTTTTTTTTAAATGACTGAATATTTTCAAAAAATTACCTAAAAACCAAAACTTGTTTACATTTAATGTAAAACGCAATGATATTTCTTAAACAAGTATTTTTGTAAAAATATCTGCCTCAGAAGAAATAGCTATCCCCCTCCAACCCTCTCCAGATTATTCTAGTGATTCACAAGGAATGTATATTTTATGTTAAGAATTAATAGCCAGAGCTATTATTTATGCTTACTAGTGGGAATTACTCCATCTAGATATCATATTCTGAAAA